>VYXH01008549.1:0-62777 GCA_013397275.1 Burhinus bistriatus
TCTTGCCTATAAGTACCTAAAGGATGAGTTGAAGGAGGCTGGAGGCAGACTCTTTTCAGTGGTTCCCAGTGACAGGACGAGGGGCAACAGGCACAAGTTGGAACAGAGGAAGTTCCATTCAAACATAAGGAAAAACTTCTTTATGGTGAGGGTGACAGAGCACTGGAACAGGCTGCCCAGGGAGGTTGTGGAGTCCCCTTCTCTGGAGATTTTCAAGACCCGTCTGGATGCAGTCCTGAGTAATGATGTGCTCTAGGCATTCCTGCGTCAGCAGGGGAGTTGGACTAGATGATCTCTAGAGGTCCGTTCCAACTCTAAAAACTCCGTAATTCTGTGGTTCCGTGATTTGCTATGAATATTTATTTTAATCATACTTTTTCTTTTCTACTGAAGTTTTTTTTAACACATTATTTAGGGACCATGCTCTGAAATGTCATGACCATTTAATTTGTACAGAAGAAGAATAAAAAAAGAATACTACAATAAGCTTTGTGCTTGTAGCTAAAATTCAAGACTATGGGATGATTTTGCACTCTATTATATGAGAAATTGTTGAAATCATGTAATTAAGACTGAATTGTAATGCATATACACCAAGGGGCAGAGTAAAGGCCACTTTTAACTTTGACATTTCCTGGCTTTGAGTGCACAATGCAACAACAGTACAGTTCAACAGTGAACATAAGGTTTTTTGCATTTAATAGAGTATTTATAATTCAAGTCAGCAGTAGCATCTTCCTAATTGTCTTCTTGCCAGTTGTCATCAGATGTTAAGCTAAAGACAGAACGATGTGTAACAGAACTGGGATGCTGCAGTAAGAAGGAACATAAATCGCCCTTTGCCATAACTTGGTAACTCAGCAGACAACCATAAAGTACTTGACTGTGCAATACTCTATTCAGGTCTGTCTCTCCAGAGTAAGGATTGCAGGAGTCTTCCCAAAAACAACAATCATTTTTTATTTTTTTTTTTTAAGAGCAAAGAACATGGAGAAAAGTTCGGGTTATTTTTGAAGCGTCATTTTCTAGCTTGCTTCCAACTCAGAGTCGTTCTTAATACTTCCAAAGCATAGCAGTTGAGAGAGGATCAATAAGGTAAAATGACTGCAGATGTCAAGACTAATAATTTAAAATCCACATTTCTAAATAGACTTGCGATAGCCTTGTGATCAAATCAATTCACTTTTTGGCAATTATTTTTAAAATTATGACCCTGTTTAGAGAAACATTTAAGTCAATTTACCTTTCCTCTCTTGAACATTTGTATTTCTGGAAAACTAATGTGAGTTATTTAGGAAAGGAAATAGGAATCTGACTCAAAAGGACTAGCAGAAACCAAAGGAACAATTCCTTAAAGTACTATTAAAAAATTTACAGAAAGTGTTTGCCTACAACTTTTAAAATAACATCTAGAAATTAGTCATTCTCCTAATACAAATCTCTCTTTCAAAAATGGCTGCCTTAAGCATTGAGGGAATAAAAGATTAACTGCTTTTTAGAAGAGAAGCTGAGCTGTGATCTGAAAGTCCCAGTTATATCCTCTCCATATTGTTGATTAAAACAAAATCTTACATCTGAATGCACTTTATTTTAGGACTAGCAGTTTAGCACTTATAGCTCTTTAGAAATACTTGTACATGCTCTTCCATTCTTCTCCTGGATAATGTAAAAATGAATCTACAAATAAAGGTGTTTTCTGAAGATGTAATAAGTTTGTTTTAATATCATTACATTTTTTTGCATTACCTCAGTTGTTTCTAAGCTTTTACTAATGCAAACTGAATGTTCTTGACATGACATTTCCACTGATGTATACCTGTTTGTTAAAGGCACCTGGTCAATTATTTAATTGTCATAAGTGATATTGTACTTAATATGAAAGAACATCACTGCTGTCTACTGTCATGTTATATCAGATATCAAGTGTGTGAATTCGGAGTGATTTCCTCAGTTCTGCAAATATTTTGTCGTGTTTCATTCAGCTTTTGAAAAGCGTTATAAATTCTCTAAGAAACACTAACAAGATAAGAAACACTTCGTAATGTTTTGTGTGTGTGTGCACAAATACATGCATGTACAGAAACTTAGTTCATATTTAAAACACTTAGTTGAGGGTGAAAGCCCATCAATTCAACGGTAGTTTATGCATTTTTTCAACTTCTTTGTAACCAGTCCTATGTAACTTAATCCATTAGGAAATTGTTAGGCTCACAGAAAGAGTGATCTTTTGTTTCTGTGTTGACATGTTGCTTAAGAATGGTAATTTCTATCACGAGATGTAAAAGGCATTACATCAGAATCTCCCAAACAGTGTAAATGATTATCCTGCTGTTCAGACCTCATAATAAATACTGCTGGCTCTCCACTGAGAGTTTAAGCTAAACAGAGTAAGGTCTCCATGGGGCACAATATAGAACAGTAAGGACTGACTCAATAAATGGCTGGTTGATTTAACAAAAGCATGCATGAGATGAGAATGACAAATTAATTTCGGCTAGGTGAAAAGCTATGCTTTTCTTTTTTTCAGTCCCTTTATTTTAAATGTACAGCACCCTTACACAGATTTTGCCTTTCCAAACATTACAGTCCTTCATAGATTTCAGAGAAAAGGTCAGGATTACATTGCAGCCAAAAGTCTGCACTACCAGTGAGTATACTATGATGAAAATTAAAACTGTGTGCATGTAAGAATCTTTCTTTTCATGCAATTTTATAGAAAATAAATACAGTATCAGGAGGCAGCACGAAAACTCAGTCCCAAAGTCTGTTGGTTTGTTCTGACAACTTTTGCCTGACAGTTTTGTACAGAAATATGAAAGATGTTCAGATTCCATATGCATAAATCCAAAAATGGATCTTCAAGCAAAAAATGTTTTTGCATTAAAAGTAAGCAACATTACTTCTTCCTTCTCCCCACCAGTAAAGGAAGCCTATGTTTTAAGGTAGGTTCAGCATAAGTTAACATATAGCTTGTTTCTTTCCCTGGGAAGTTCAGGAGACAATTATTTTACACTTCTTCTCCGTTTTGTGCATGAGTGTGTCCTTGTGGATTTGTGGGTTTTATCTAAACACAACCATTTTACACATCATTTTGTTACACCCTATATGGATCACATATTGAAAAACTGGTCTCAGATAAATCACTAGTGAAAAGTGCTGTGGTATGAAATTCAATAGGCAGCACTGCTACTTTTCCTAAACCTGCAGGCCAGAGGTAGAAACAAGAAAGGGAGGAAAAGAAAACAAAAAAAACCCCCAACACCAACAAACTAACAAAGTTAACAGCACTCACATGAACAAGAACAAATGGGGGAAAAAAAGCCTAGGCTGCATTTTATCAATACATCTCAGCACATGGAAAGTGACGCAGCTATTTATGGCAAGCAGTCCTTTTCTGTTTTCCACCATGTTTTCAGCCCAGTAATTATAGTGCATAATCAAAAGTGTTGAACTGTCACAAAGCATCAGTGTAGACCTCAGAAACAAAGTACTCTGCTAGCTTACAGTTCTTCTTACAGCATGGCTTCAGCAGAGGATGTTTTTTAGGCCTTTTCCAAAACTACAGGATAAGAATCAAGCCCTGCTCCCTAGAACTTCAGGCCATTTTGCCACCCTTCTGCCATTACATCAGGTTTGCCTGGACCACTGGCTCCCAGGGAGAACCTAGGAAAGCTAAGAGGCAGCACCATCTCCCTTCAGCGTGCCTTAATACTGTTTGCCGCAGTGTATGTGGGAGAGCCCTCTCCATCTGTAACCAATTCTCCAGACATTGAACGAACACAATTAAAACAGAGATGAGGGGGTGGGGGGAGCAGAGAAGAATCTATTTCAAGCTCTAAGGTATACTCTGAATGCACCTTAGGCCTACTGGGCACCATCGTTCCTCCTTCTGCAGCACTGCCGCACAGTTCTTCTTTGCAGGGAAGGATACCAAAAGCAGAAAAGTCTCAAATAGCAATTTCTATAGCAATCTTTCCCTAATATCCCACCACCAAAAAGAGAAAGCCTGTGGAAGGCTACGTGGTTGTTCCAATCCACAATACCCTCTGAAATGGCAATTCACAGGCAGGCAGTATGGTAGGAGGTTCTCGGGGAGCAACAAAGGCAAAGAAAAAGGGGCACCCAAATGAACGTTTAATTCTTCCTCCAGCTTTTCTCATATCCAAATGGACCATAAAGACTCTGGAATCTCAGATGTGTTCAAATTAGAGACAGATGAAATCATTTTCCCACCGAAAAGAAAAAATCAAATAAAATTGTAAACACTCATGAAGCAAAGAATTGCTGCTGTTTATTCAGAAAGGGTTTTGGAATAACATCAATATCTTTCTCAGCCTTAAGGACCCCCTGCATTCTTCCCTCAGAAACATTAGATAGATAAGAAAAAACAATGATTTTGAGAGACAAGAGCCAGAATGTTCTTGGCAATTACAGTAAAGTTGGGCAAATTTATTTCAAGTGCACAACGTAATTGTACGATTTCATTGATGATAATTTTGTCTTTAATGTATAATCAGTTTATATTTAGGCTGTTGGTAGGAAGGAAATGCAACCTTTCTGCAATGTCATTCATTGAATACTTTCATCAAAAAAGCAAATTCTGGCAGTGCCCAGCCCAGATTCTGGCAGCACCCAGCCCAGATTCTGGCAGCCCTCTTAGAGGTCAATACAATTATTTTCAAAACAATCACAATATTTATTATTAGCACCACCACCAAACTGAGAATCAGACCGGCTCTCTCACTGCTTGATATCTTAGACCATGCCTCCTCAAAAGAAAACAGAGATGAGCTTCGCGCATGCCTGAAAGATTAGTGAGTGAGTGGGGGAGCCAAGTCTGAAACCTTGTCCTACAGTCCAAGAGGCTTCAGGATTAATGCCACTTCCCTCTGCCAAATCAGGATGGCAGTCCATTTGAATGTAGTAATAGCCTGCAGGCTATTGCTATGAACAGCATGTTTCAAATACAGATTTCAAAGCTTTTTACAAAGGATTGCCATTATCTGCATTTTACACACAGGAAACAAAAACATTTGGGAAGGAGATATTCTCTAAGGATGAGAACAGGAGAAGAAATATCACCTCCTTGGTTATCATCTAATACATTTTCTGCTAGGCTAGCAACTTGAAAGCTGCTGGAAGCCCACAAAAAAAAAAAAAAAAAAAAAAAAAAAAGAAAAAGAAAAAAAGAAAAACTGTGATTGAATGCTTTTAGCAAACAGGCAGTTTCCAGAATATTCCACTGCTGCAGATGGCCAAAAGTGTACACCTTCCTATATTCAGGACCAGATCACCAATGGGTGCTAATAGATCCTTTGAGTTTAATGAATTTGCACTAATTTACATCAGTGAATTCAATTGTTATTTACAAAAGCTAAAGTGATGATGAGTTATAAAAGTGTCTTTATATATAGTTTCTCCAAAAAAGAGAAAAAATCTCCCAAAAAATCTGCCTGTTCTAAAGATGAAGTTTTGTTCATGTATAGTTACTGAAAGTAGAAAATCATCTTTATAATAAGTATCCAGAGTAAACCTTAGCTTTGGAGAGAGAGTGTTCCCTATCACAAATTCAAGGAAATAAACACCTTTCCAGAGATTAACTACAGGTCTAACCTGAGGAAGAAAGCTGACAGTGAACACGACTTTCTTTTGAAAAAAGTCTTGACAACACAAAACTTTTTTGTGCTGATGAGGTAACGCTTTAGGTGACCTCATAAGTCTTTTCCACCTCTCGCATCTGTGCTTTTGAGAATTTCCAAGGTAACCAGCACTTCAAATAGGCCACAGAAGCCAAAAGGAAGCTGAGTATTTTCTTAGTTTCTTTTTTTTTGTGTGGAGCAAGCAAGATGTCTCGTTCCTCACTAACGTTTCTTTTCTTCCATCTATTGAAATTTTTTTGTATATAGAGAATGTCTTTGGACAAAGTTAAGCCAAAATTAAGATCCAATGCATATTTTCTGCACATCCCTTTAGCACCAAAGCTAGTAGTAGTGCTTTTTGTTTCACTCCCTTTCCTCTTTTGGTTTTGCCTGCAAAATACAAGTGTGTTTGTGACATTATAGCTACCATAATGGAATATGACACCACAGAGGTGGGAATGTCTTTGTATTGCCATGGCAATAGACAAACAGTGTTTATTACTGGTAGTTTTAGGCTTTCACTCAAGCATTGGAAGCACTTTTTAGTTCTTTCTTCTTATGCAAACATATTTTAGTGATTTTTGGCTGGCTTGATCCTTGCTGGCTCAATGAGGTGTAAATTAAACGGCAGTTTTGTGGGCCAGGAAGGTCTCCTGTTCCACTGAGAAATAAATCACCTAGCGATGACAGATTGCATTTCCACTGCCACTCCTTCCCTCAGTCGTGGCAGGCGATAGTACCTTTATATTTGGTCCAGGGAGTGTACGATCATAAATTCATGGTCTCCCCTCTCCTGAGTCGTTCAGGTTTATGAAAGCTTAAAACAGAGGTGAACTTAGTCCCTTTACTTAGCATATCTAACAGCAGCATTAAAACCAGTGCTGTAACTTTTACTAAGTATTACTTGGGCAAAGGTTTAATCGACATACTGTCCAAATCAAGACAGATGCTTATTTAACGTACTGGCATCTTAAGTCATTACTTGGACTTCTGAATTGCCTATACTTATATTGATCCCACTTAAATGATTTTCTTAAGTGAAATGTAAATTATCCTATAATTACAATTGTCAGGATTCATCATAAGAATCAGCATAGATGGAACAGCCTTGGAAAAAAATGATCCTACTGTAAGGCAGTCAAATTAATTACCAGGCCAAACAGTGCTTGTGATTCAACTTAGATTCTGTAGCTAATATTCTATTAATATTAGTTTTCTTTTAGAAATGTTCCTGGTTTATTTTCAACAAAGCCAGTAAGGTTAATTATTGGGCATTTAACATGTATAAATTAAGTTCTAGTTTTAAATGTTAACTGGAATAAATTGATAATTTCACTATTTGTTGTGACTTGAAAAAAAATACATAAATGAGAGAAGACACTGAAGCCACAAATATTCCTTTGTTGTCCTTGTTCTTTTGGCTTATAAGGTAAATTTTGCCTGCATGTATGCAGTCCCAAAGGAAGGAAGGCTACAGAATCACTTACGATAGAAACGTCTTATCATGGGCTTGATGGAAATCTCAGACATTTAGAAAGTGCCCCTGACCCCAGCCAGAATCAATTATATATCATACCTGACCAGTTTGTCCAGCCTGCTCTTAAAGTCTTCTAGTGATGAAGATTCATATCCTTCCCTGGACAATCCATTCTAGTATTTCAAGGGCCCTGGCAAATCCTTTCTAATATGCCATGCGAACCTCCCTTGCTTGGGATTCATCTTGTTTCAGCCACCATGGAGACAGAGCACAGAAAAGCCCCTTCTTTGCAGGAGCCTTTACATACAGAAGGTTGTTACCATATCACTCCATAGTCTTCCTTTCAACAGGTTAAACACCCCTCACAAAATAGGCTACTCTTCCCCCACAACAACATCTTGTAAAGTTTGAACTCATTGCTCTTTTTCGGACTGTTTCAAATACTTTGCCTCTTTCTTGAAAAGTGCCTCAAACTGGGTACAATATGAGGCCCTACTAAGTAACTTGATTAAATCTTTAGTAAGATTTAAGAGTTAGTTAATATGAGCAATCACTCTTAGAATATTTTGCCTCTCTTCATCACAAGATTCTTCCTCTCCTTTTCTATGGATTTAATGAGTAAATACCTACCAATATTGCAGTGCAATATTTGGGTAACATCTGAAAATATACCATTGATACAGCATGTGCTACAGTGCAAGCTATGAACTAACGGGACTAAGCATTAAAACTGAAATTTGCATAATAGGCCTAGAGAAGCTTGACCTCTCTGAACAATAGATGGGCAAGTATGGAATAAGAAAATGAACTGTATTAAGCCAGAGGAGTAGTAAAATCAGTTTATTAAGATCAAGTAACAAAGATAAAATCAAGTTCTGGGTAGAACAGAACCTGCGGATGGATGTACCAACAGATGATGGGTAACACCCTAGTAACCTCTTTTCATACTAATGAAGCTAGAAAGCCTGAAAAAACCCATTAAAAGTAAATGTCCTAAAATTAAGTAGGGTCACAATCAAAATAAGGAATTAGAAATGTTTCCAATATGAACATATCTTTAATGAAAGTATAGTCATAACTGAACAAAAAACTAGCTTTGTGGCACTGGAGATTGAAACTCCCTGAAGGTGGTTGCAACTTACCAAGACTCTTATCCATTTTTCCACAGTGAAGTCCTTAAATAACACACACCTGTTCATCATTTGCTATTTTTTCTATTTTGCTGAAATAAATATCTGCTGACTTGGCTTCATTTTGAAGGAAAAATTATATAGTGAAAATATGAGAGCGCTAGTTCTCTAGTATGAGTCAGAGTCCTCTATCTCAAAACCTCAACCACAGCAACCCATCTGAAAGATAAATCACACAAGCAAGCATATATACAATTCCAATAAACCACTTAATAAATCTAAATTGCAAATAAAGCATCAATTGACTTTTGAGATAACACATTTTGAGATGTTCAGAAGAATATGCATCAAAGAACGACTGTTTTAAGCTCTTTGCAAACTCTCAAGAATGCAACGTGTTGCATACACTCAAAAGTAATAGCAGTTGTACCTGATGAATTTCCACAGGTCCTTTGTTCTCAATCATTCTTTTCTTTCACTTCTGAACACTGGGAAACCCTGTGGTCACACAGGCCCTGCCTACTGATACAAGACAGGTTTCCCCACTTTCAGCTTCAAGTCCTACCAGGTGTATGTTGCAGCTCTGAAAATGTTCCCCTCTAGGAATACTTTAAGGCAATTGACGTAATAAGCTCTGTTTTTCATCAGCTGCTAAAAGGTTTCCACTCTGCCCTCTGCAGCATATTTACCTCTATGGAAAGGGCCCACCAGAGTCAGTGTTAAGTGCAGATTTGTCTCTAGACTCCCAAACTGAGAGAGCAGCACATGGGACTGTGAGGACCTTTGGGAATCTCCTTTCCAAAGCCTGCTGACAAACTAGTGGTAGCCGTACAAGGGGGACTTCAGGCAACTTTGTTAGTTCTGACAGCATAGATGTGAGTATTCAGTTGTCAAATGAGTGCTGGGGATAACCTGGTCTGCCCTGAGCACCCCACAGCTCGTCTGTTCCACAGCACAACTACTGTGGGGAAACAGATGAGGCATCCACTGCAGTCTGATGCAGTGCATTATACCAATGTCTCAGATCTTGACCATGACTCCTAGTAACTAGTGGTCATGCTCAGCTGCAGCAGTTTGACTTCTGCTAGGAGGTAAGGATTAATCGCTGAATAAATTAGGACTCAGTGCTTTGACACAGTGCCAAGAATGATGGGTCCTATCTCTGGCCTCCATGCAGCGCCTTTGTCCAGCTCAGCTGCTACTTCAGGCACTGAAACTGCTTTCACTGACTGGTAATTTGTCTAGAGTAAGATACTCTAAGATGTAAAAGGGCTTAAAATGATACTCATCTGACCCTTGAAGGACTCCAAGGCAGGAATAGCAAATCCTTCTCCCTCTCTCTCTTGGAATTTGCACTTCCCCGGGTCTGAAAATTATGCTCAGTTTATTAAGAGAAAAGGATTTTTTTTTTTTTTTAACCAGAGAGAGCTCACTGACTTCATAAACACCTAACACTATTGACATTTTGTAGGTCATCATTGGTGGAAGTATCAGAAAAGGGTTAAAGAGTGAATTGGCAATTGGAAGGATACCACAAAGCACAGAAACAGTATTTATTTGTTCTCAGCAGCTCATTTTCTTCAGGGCCAGGAGAGTGAAAAGCCTCTGTGATTACTAACTACAAATGTTTAAGTTATCCAGGGAATTGCAAATTCCCTTAAATTGCTGATAGCAGTTCAGATGCTTGAGGCAGAGGAAGTAAAACATAGAGGGAGTAAGATCAGTCCTTATAGCCAGTTCTCACTCTTTCATCCTAGGGGGAAACAAGCTGCTGTGAACACGAGTGCAGTACAAGGACAGTTTAGCTAAAACCTAAAATCTTTCAAAAAGTTGAAAATAAACCAGCATGTTGTGGTACCAAACTAATTTGAAAAATTATGAAATAGCACCACAGATTTCTACAGAGCAGATTATAATTCACCTGCATATAACCAAGGGTTTTGGTCCATAGAGTAAGTACACAGACTCACCAGGCAAAATTTCATGTTTGCAGTAAATTCACCTTCCTTGAAAATCCCCTTTGCACACACAATTAGGTCATACTGCCACCATTTGCTTTCTTCCCCTTTTAAACTGCTTGGCAGACAAAACCCCAGCTATGAGCTAATAACATATCTTGAGAGCCTTAGCAAACAAAAAACCATGTAACTACTGAAACAGTGTGTTCTACTTCAGGAAGGTATCCTGCACTTAGAAAAGTATATTGCATTTTACACACAACAAAACAAGACTGAAGCACCTCTCAGCTGAGTCCTATGGGAAACTAGGATTTAACATCAGTTACCAAAAGCAGGCTATACGTGTAGTTATGCTTGTTACCAGTAGTGGGAATTTTATCATAATATTCATTAACCGCTGTGTTTATCAGAGAACTTGTATCTACTTAACTCATGGCACCCTGGAAAAGATCTCCTGAGGATAATTAAAACCTGAAATCCCAGGGGGGATTAACATCAGCAAATCCCAGCTCCCAAGGTCTAAGGGATTGGTCTGAGGATTCATAGATATCCTTTACATAGTCATTAGTGTTTCAGGCTGCCAGTTTCATGTACTAACAAAAATGGCCAGTACAGCCTTTTGTCAAAGTGAATAAAAGGAAAGTGCATTAGGAGGGTGGTCAGGCCAGGTAGCGAAGTATTTGACCTTACACCTTTGTTTTGCTTCTGAAATGGCTTTGTTTTCCCCTGGCATCCAGTCATTGCCTAGGTCATCAGGGCAAGTTTTAGAGTGCTTCCTTTATTCCTGTAGGGTTCTTTCACTCACATACCCCCATACATATATATATATATACACACACACATATATATATATAAAAAAAGAAAGAGAAGGTGTGAGAAAATTCCAGATAATAGTGGAAAAAATGCATGACAAAGATATGAGAGGAATCAGGAATAAATGAAGATGCCATACTAGGAATATAGTAAAAGCCAGGGGACTAATAGACAGGCATTTTGGTCTAGGAAAAGAGGAAACCACATCTAGGATGCACACACGTTTTTCATTTAAAAGATCATGTGCTAATTGTATTTTTTCACTGACAGCAACTACTGGTATGAGGTAGCACGGCCTTCTAAAGGAACATAAATTGACAGGAAGTAATTTTCAATTTCTATTGCCACAAAATGACCAGGTAAGAAGGATTACCTTTACAGTCCTCCTTTGAACACAAATTTGGCTAAAGTAAATTCATGGGGTTGTGAAGATACTGACATAATATTCTCAAATCACAGTCCTGGAGAAAAAAGTTGACAAAATAGAAATTATTAGGTCTTGTAAAGTCTCTTTTCCCCAAAGCAGATGTGTTAGAGTCCTAAAAATCCACCACTATACAAGTAACAGTGCTCAAACAAGAAGACAAAATGCCATCATAACTTCTAAGTAATTAATGATATTCACAATCATATGAAGGAATAAAATTTAAAAATACATGAAAGCTAAAGAATCTTCCATGAAACGCATGGGATATACCCACAAGGGAGCATGAATCCTAATGTGTTGGCTTTTTAGATATTTTGTTTTTATTAAAGCTTTCACAGGTGCGACAGCTACCAGACTAGAAAACAAATATTAATACATTAATAATTTGTCATACAGTATTGTAAGATATTCTAAAAAGAAAAAAAAATCTGTTGCAATTTGTACATTTTATATTTGCCAAAATCCTTGGGTTAAAGGTCAGCACACAAAAAATTAATCCCCCAAAAGATAGAGTCCATTAGGTGTAGTTAGGGAGATCCTCACTGCTATATACTGTACATATACTGCCTGTCATGGGCACTTGGAAAAGAAAGGTGAAAAGTGAAAATCATTTGATATTCTCTCCACCAGGCTGCCAAAATTCAATGTATTGTGAGGATTCATTAAATATGTGCTATGCAGTATTGTAACACGTGAACAGCATTTTTTGCACAATATGGAGGGCTGCCAAGATGGGCAGGGGCTGGGCATATGGCATACATGGAGAAGCTGAAGGTCAGTTTGTTCAGCCTGGAGAAGAGGAGGCTGAGGGGGAACCTTATTGCTCTCTGCCTCATGGGTAACCATAGGGAAGACAGAGCCAAACTCTCCTTGGAGAGGCGCAGTGAAAGGATGTGATGCAATCGACACAAGTCACAGGAAGGAAAAAAATATCTCCCGATGAACAAAGTTGAACCCTGGAGCAGGTTGTCCAGAGGGGTGGTCTCTGTCCTTGGAGACATCTAAAACTCTCCTGGATATGGCTCCAGGAAACCTGGTCAACTGCAAAGATCTTCGAGCATGGGATTGGACCAGATGACCTCAGAGGTCATATTCTGCAATGCCACAATAACTATGCAACCTAGAAAGGTATGGAGCCACTTGCATAAAAGCAGCAGTTTCAGAGGAGGCCACAAAAGTGGGAATATAAGAGTAAATAAGTGAGTTTAAAAGACACTAAAAACACCCTTGTTCATATCTCTTACAGTATTTAAAAAAAAAAAGGGATCTGAAATTCTGATTTACAAATGAGTCACACTTCTGAAGAAGAATACATAAAGTAAGAAAATAGTTCAAACACCGATAATCTCTGATTTCCCTGGAACATAAAGTACAAGCACAATTCCCAGCTGGTTAAGGCAGCAAACATGGGGGTGGAGAGAAACACTAATTATACATTAGCTCAGTTAAACTAATTCATGTGGGACTGCGTCACATGAATTGATGAAATAAATGTTAGTATATGAAATGATGGAAGAACTCGTAAACATGTAATCATTGTAAACCCACCTCTGTGATAGGTAGCCCAGATTTCTAAATGCTCCAGTAAAAATGAGACTTTAATCCAGATTAGACCTGTCCAACCTGCATATATCCTATGATTTGTTTTCAACAGCAATTAAACTGATAGTAAAATCAGCAGAAAAAAAGTGTAAACATCAACGGCAAACAGAAGGCAGCCCCTCAGAACTTCCTAGAAAAGTGAACTAATAATAATTCTGGGGGACAAAACATAGTTTAATTATATAGAAAGACAAATTAAGTCAGTAGAATTAACATGTTTGATTATACCAAAAGAGAAATAACTTGGGTGTCAAAAAAAAAGATAAAGAGATTCTGCTCCAAATCTTTACTTGGGGTAAATCCTGCAGCTCTAGCAAAGTTGGGGGTAGATCATGGCTACGTAGATAATGGTTAGGGATCCAAATTTCAAGATGTTCATTTTGGAAGAAAGTAAGGTATAGTTCAAATTGAATAGTGTTTTGTTCTTCAGAGAGTCCTCATAATTCCAACAAATTACTTGCAAAACAAAATAATATTCAAGGAACTGAAACTTCAAGGTTTAAAAGAAATTCGCAAAAGTGAGCAAACTTGATAGCAAACCATCAGCTTTTGTGCCCATAAACAAAGCTGCTGCTCCTGTATATCCCTGAAGTCTACAGAATGTGCTATATACATCATGTATCATTCAAAACCTGTTAACGCATTTCTTTCACCTGCAAAGACAAACATGTTTCTGCAACTTTGATAAATGCCCTGTTTTAGTGAATTAAATCTGAGCATATTGTCTTAAAGAGATACTTTTAGGATAGGCAGCATGCATTACTATGAAAAAGTGCCTGTGTACCTTGCCTATATGAGTATGCTTAATTTATGGAACTCGCCCTCTGAGAGTGATTTTAGTCATTTATTTCAGAGTATATTTACATAAAACACAAGCGATCCCATCAGGAGCAGCAGGTTAGCATTGAGGATATCAGCCAGCCTTGGTATTCAACGCGAAGTTTGTTCTCTCCTCCACAATTTCTCCTCTGTAACACTGAATAACAAACAGACTTGTAGTTTTTGATGGCCCCACACCAAGGCTTTGTGATAATCTTCTGAATCTAGTCATAGATTCTGTGTTTGATTGTGTAATTTAGCTAGAATGTCTTTTAGAAAAACCTCACATCCTGATTTGAAACTTCAGGTAATGGAGAATGCATGACCTTTTTATTAGATGGTCCAACAGTCACTTACCTTCAGCTTAAGAAAAATAAATCTACATTTAAATAGGAACTGAATTTCAGCCTTTGAAGTAAGTCACTCCATTGCTCTGGGCTTCTTTTTCCACCTGCTGTATTTTGTTCACTTAGCCCAGATGGAACCAAGATGTTGCCTGCAAGCAAAATTCATCTTGAGTGATTTTGATCTCACCCACAATGACTTTTTCCCCCAAGAAAATAGCTCTTGTGCAGGTCTTGTGCAGTACCAGTGCAAATCAAGCTGCTACCTCATCCAAAGCAAAGGCAAGGCAGGGGGCAGATTTTTGCCCACATAGGACTTAGAGTATCTGCTGTGACTCAGGGCTGGGGAAAAGTATCTCAAGTCACCTGCCTCCACCTTTCTGAACAAAAGCAGAGAGGTGTGTGGCATACAGAGGAGTGACATGCCATTGCCCCACAAGCACCCACAGGGATTTGGAGAGGTGCGTTCCTGCATCGAGGGTTATCACCATGTCCAAGCACATTTTGGAGGCAGGGGAAGGAGCACCTCCTGCACTGTCAGTGTGTGTTTGAGAGCTGGAGGAGGAGGAGGAAGCACAGCTACCAGCCTCAACAGTGCCACGTGGCTGGTGCTGCTGCCACCAGGGTGATCAGCAGAGAAGGTCACAGACTCACACTGGGACTGACACATTTATGTCACAGCCTTTCTGGGAAAGGAGTATTCCTTTACCACCGCTGCACAGTGTCTGTTACAGATAACATAGCACAGTGTCACCCAAAGAGAAGAAAAAGTACTGGTGCTGACTTGCAAGTGGAATAAATTGTTACATTTCTTCTCAGAGCCTGCTGCGATTGAAATTCCTACTTAACGTTTTTTCTGATAATTTCTAACTTGTGTTTATTTAGGGAAAAACATTTAGATGGCTTAGATGGGTAGGAACCCTCCCACTCTTAGCACAATACTTTCAATGATTTACTTTCCTAGCTAGATCTTTTTCCCTTTATTACTCAGGTAAATGTCAAACAGCGGTCTTGGCCTGCGTACAGCAGATAATGCATGTCGACTCCACTTCTAACAAATTAACGATGTATCTTTGGTAAGATACCACTTTCTGAATATTCATTTTCTCAGAGGGATTGGATTCTTTCTGCTGATTTCAGAAGCCTTTGTTCTCAACCACCAACCACCACTATTATCATCTAGTAAACATGACATCCTGACGTGAGGGTTCAACCAATTCTAACAGAATTCTGGCAACACCCAATTGACTAAAAGAAATTCGGGGAGATACCTGAGATGACAAAACATTTTAAATGTTAGCAAATTAGGACCTTACCATGGCTGTTGCCAATGGAGAAAAATGGCACGTCTAAATAGCTGTAGAAAAAATGGTGGGCGGGAGGAGGGAGAGCTCCACAAGTGATAATTACCTTAGCGAACTATACCACAAACAGTATTGTAATTTTGTAATAGATCCGAAGTGGAGAAAAAGGTAATGTAAAATCTTCTTAATGAGCATTTTAACACAAAGTCCCCAGAGGAAGAACTGAATTGACAAGGGCAAGTCTCACTGAGACAACTCTTGCTGACACCTTTCTGTCTCCTAAATTGAGGTGACAAGCTGTCTGCCCCAGGGAGAACAGCGAGCCATGAGCTGATGAAACGGGGGAGATGTTCTTAGATTTGAGTGCAGCCACCAGGTTCTAATCTCTCCCACCGAGTATCTTGGCTGTGTAACCCTTGCACTTGCACAGGCTGCCCGAATTCACCGGCTGTTCAAATGCTGCACTCGATGCTTCTTTTGCCTTTGCTTTTCAGGATTTTATAGTAGCTCATAAGGGCATAATAAGTTATTTACTTAAGTGAGGAGGTATTTAGGTGCTTTGTGACATAGATACATGCTTTAAAGAATTTTCCGAAGCACTTACTCAGGTAACTGCCATCTCTGCTAATAAGCTTGAAGCTTTTTAGTATCTTGAGACCTATATATTTTATATGCTTGCTGAGGTCCTTTGAGGAATTAAGCCTCAAATGGGCTGTATTTTTTGTAGCTGCAACAATAGTAGGGAACTGGATGCAATACTGAAATAGAGATGCTAATGAACCTCCTGGTGATAAATCTTTTAGGCCAGCTGGTCAGTTAGTCTCATTTTGAGTTGTGCTGCATAATCAGTAACGTCTCAAAAATAATATCGACAGGATACATTTTGATAATAAAGACATATACTCACCACAATAATAGTCTTAATCTCACAAACCTTCTTGCAGCCTACCACACCACTGGACTCCAGAGCAATTGTAAATGGAAACCCCACCTGGGCACAAATAAGCCTGAATACTCTTCAGAGAATAAGCCTAAAACTCAGTTCATGCCCATTCCCCAGGGACCGATGCTGCAAACGACTGTCTCCTAGTATAAGGAAAAGTCTGGTAAACCAAAATGATAGTGAAATACTTCTGGGAACTGGACCCATTAGTTACTAGACCACTGATTCAACACCCCTCATCTCCCCTCCGCCCCCCCCCCCCCCCCGAAGATTCAGCAGAATGAAAGAATGAATACCTTTATCTCAAAAGTTGGTTTTGACCACAGTTGTTTACAAAAGCAAACCTTCAAAGGTAAATATCTGAGTACTTCACATTTTTTAGTCCCTTATAAAAACGATTTATGATTTTTATTTCTATTTCAAAAGCTTAAGAACACTCATTATGAAAAGAAACATAGCTCAGCAGGATCCTCACACAATATGTTGATTACAATTCTATGGTATTTATTTAAGACTGAGAAAAATGTCCCTGGCATAATGCCAGTATCTTTCACTATTGTCTGCAGTCAGCACAGAGTCTGCATAACTGCAGAGGTTAAAAAGGCTAAATTTTGGGTACATTTACTTACTTCTTTAATTATTGAGGAGAAAACAGTTGGTCACTAGAGGCTGATAACATTCCTACTGTTAAAGGCCTTTTTATCTCCCAGGGTAATGAGAGACTTCACTTTTTATATAAATCATTCTCTGTATATAGTGCTAGGATTTTTACATATGTCAAATTTTGTATTACTTTTAATTAAAAACAAGTAATTATAATACCAATACAGGGTGACTATGCAAATATGATAAATTACAAATTATTGATAATTAAATATTACGTGTGAATGTACTTAGAAGTATTCATATTTATAATTAACAATAATCTGAAATTGAGGCATATGAAACTGAAGACCTATTACTGTATTAAGATTGTCTTCCTATAAAATCCTGATTTCTCTTATGAAATTATTAATAAGAGTAATAATTATGTAAATAATTATAATTAAATATTACAATATTTAATTTTTTTAGCACATGATCATTTAATTACAAGCTTTGCTTTTGGCACCTTCTTACATTCTTTTTGTTCTGACTGATACAATACATGTCTTGTGGCAAGTAACTGAATTTTTTCAACATTATGATTTAAAATTCTCTGTTCTGTGGTAAACTGGTAATTGAATAGTTTGTGCATGGCTAAGCTGTTGTGGCAGTTCATCACTTCTGTAATTTTCAATGATCTCTAATGTGGAGAGATATGTGGAGTTTTACAGGGAAAATTAATTTAAATATTTGCAAATCTGGTTTCATATAGAAAGTATCTTTTGACAATATTTTTACTTTTAATATTCATAAAATAATCTCTGAGTTTACTTGAGTGATACCTAAGAGATATTCCAGATTTCAGAATGTCATGTTGTAAGTTAAAGTGTAATGAATTTTGGTAGATTGATGTGAATCTGATTTTCAGAAATGTTGAGTACCCAGTCATACCAGTTCAAGCTAATAAGAGCAAACAAGCCTTTGCTTCTCTAAAAAAAATCAATCTTTTATGCAGATGTGCATTTTTAAATGAACATCCAAAAATACCTCATAAAAGCTCAAGAATAAAAAAGAACATGATAAATTGAACTAATTCTGTTAGTCAATGTGCAGCATGGACTTGCATTGATGCTAATAGCAGAAAAAAGGTTTTAGCATCAAACAGCACCAGGTCTTTTTTTATTTATTTTAGATAACACCATTGTTAATAGTGGTCGTGTCACAAGTGAAATGAATGAATGTGTGCATATGCATCTGTGTAAATATGTGCAATAATAAAGATGTAATAATTCTGTATGTGCTCACATACGCAAGGTAAATCTCACTATCTTTGTTTGAAAGGCAGCATGGCTCCAAACATTTTTGCTTTTGAAGCCTCATACACCCTTTCCCTTTCTTCATTTCTCACTCTCTCTCTCTCTAGGGTGAAGGACATAAGGGCATGTATATTGCTGACAGGAAAAACCTTGCTTAATGAAAATAAGCTGAGCTAAAGATTCTAGAAGAAGGATACCTCAACATTGAAATGATACGTATTTGCTTTCTGTGCATTTTAGCACCAAACGGATGAAACACTGGTGCCAGCAACTGGAGTGTAGATAAGGAACAGATCAAGAGCTTTTCGTGTGGAAAGATCGCATTAGCCTAGGGAACAATAGTCTCCAGATACTGCTGAGCCACTGTGTAAAAAGGAAATATAATTTAAACAAGCGAGAGCAGGTATATATTACCCACTGACCTACTGCCATGATTCTCATTTCTTAACCTCTAAAAAGAAGCATCTATTTGTTGGAGGACAAAAGAATGGTCCTGGTGTAGAAGAGAATGTGACATATCTCAACCCACAGTAAATGATGGCTTATGTTTATAGGGCATTCTTCACATAAATGAATACATACACATACAAAGTCTGTCATTATTAGTTTTGTTTTCTTCTCTGAAAATAATAAAAAAAATCAAAACAAAGCCCAAATGTTTCCATGGAAGGGTTTTAAATGAATGTTTCACACCAGAGAAGCAATCTTTCCAATTTTGTAAATCATATTACATGGCCGCATAAAGGGTGACTGCAGACACCTTTTATTCAGTGTTACATTTTATCATCATTATGGGAGTTTTGCCTTTCACCATAATACTTAGGGCTCATCCCACTTCTAAGCAGACTAGAAAGGGCACATTCATCTCCACGGCCCAGTCCCACACTGCTGCAGAGATCCCTCCATCGCAGGCTTGCGACCTGCAGGGAGAGAAACCAGGAAATGGGTCAGCTCAGCTCAGTAGCATTCAGCTAAGGAGAATCCCTGAAAATTTTCCCATGGCAGTTCAGATCACTTCAAAAAATTTGCATACTGAGGTTATTTTATATTTATATATAAATATATTCACGAGTCATGGGAGCTCTTTAACAGGAAAACCCCATGAGCAGACATAGCTGCAGGAGGGGCTACTCCTCCAAAAAAGCAGGCAGGGGCTCCAAACTCACCACAGTCTGAGCAGAAATGCATACTTAGAAGCCAGACAAATCTGCTAAGCTTGGTGTAAGAACAGACCAAAGCCTTGAAAAGAATTCAAGACAAAGTTTAGGACACTATTTTATTGGGGTTTGAGAGATAACCTGTTATGGGTATCTCTGCAGAAAATGGATGATTGTGCCTCAGTTTTCATTATGTTCAGTTTTAATAACACTATCACTAGCTTATCTTCTGAGGAATTTTAAGGAAATAGCTGTTATAAAAATAACAAACAGACAAAGGGCGTTAACCTGGAAACTTTTGACATCAACAGGCCTATTTGCATGCGTAAGAACTGGGCACCACAGAAAATTTTTAGTTAATATTTAAGCTATGAGCAATCACCTTAAAATGAGAGTCTATGTTACTGAATATTACTTAAGACATAAATTTGTTTGCTTGATCTCCATATTATCCTGTAATGACCCCTTTGAGATGATCTTCCTTCAGCACCATCTACTACCAGAAAAAGCAAGTGCATACATGTATACTTTTTCAAACCTTCATATGCAGTTAATACTTTCCCTTGGTACAGTAACATAGTCCACAGATAGGACTGGTCATGTTCAGAAAGGAGAAAACCCATAGCTTGGTGAATTTAATATTATGTATTTGAATATTGGCTGGTAGTAAATAAACAGCTACTTACTGAGTTTTATGCAATATTTAAAATAACTAATTTAACTATGTACTATTCTAGTCCTCCTAAGACTAAAAATATCATATAAATAACATTTGCCTATACAGTAACCTCCCAATTTTGCCACCTTTACAATTACCAGTTTCACAACATGGAAATGATTGAATTCCTAGTGAGAGAGGTATTATTCAGCACAAGCAAATATAGAGGAACATGACCTGAGCAACATGCTTACATAAAAGTTAATCTTGTTCCCACTGAATGGCTTCACAAACTGCCAGGGAAGCAGGACTACCTAGTTTACTTCATGTGCTCCTTTCAAAGATGCAGGCAGAACCTAGTAATTCCTTTCAGATATATCCACCTTTCGTAAGCCAGCTTTTTTGTTTCAGTGTGTATCACAGCTACCTCATACACCATGGAAATTACAGAGCTTCTCTACTGGAATCAAATATGATTAAGAACAAAAGCTGTTTTCAGAGTGACGTGTTTAAAAAATAACACTTTCAGTGTAATTAATGGAGATATGAATTAACATCAATTTATTTTCCTCCTCAGACCAAATTATAGCCTGATAACTATATGCTGTTTCCAGTGAATTCCATAAAGTACATTTACAAATGTGCATGCCCTATTTAGTGTTTTAGCAGAGCAGCTGTGTCTCTTGCTCTTCGCTATGTCAGAGCCTGATCTTACATCTAAGTTCCAAGAGACACAGTTTCTGTCAGATTATTGTATCTCTCAAAGACATTTAGTAGAATGCTAGCAGTAAAGCCACCAACTCAGCTTTTCTCTTCGTTCTGTTAATCCAGGTATTTTGAAATGAACACAGAGGGGGGAAAAAATAAAATAAATAAATAAATAGAACCAGAAGCTGTGGGAAACAGTGAGCTAAAGCAGACAAGGGGAAATTGTGGTCAAAAAGGAAAAAGTTTTAAAACCACTGTGTCTTATTTTATTCCTTTCTGTCTTAATTCCAGACCCATCCTCAGGTACATGTGTGGTCTACAGAGACCACAGAAGAGTTCCTGTCATACATCCATTTTCATGCATTTAAAATGTGGAAAACACAAGTTCTTTCTCTTTGCTGCTGTAACCAAACTTTAACATGTCGCGACTGTGTGGCACATTGCATCCATGAACACGGAAGCACTGAGTGCAGGAAGGAAGGAAGTACCACTATCTCCACTGGGAAATCCAAGGGCACAAACTTATGTTACAGCTCTGTGGAGCCCATCTGAACCGGAACTCCTGGACTGGGCAGCCCCACTCCCAAAACACCTGTCCTACCTGCAGGTGTACGTTCCTAAAATTGTCTTGAGTCTGACCCCGAGCCTGCACAGCCACAGGTGACAAAGCCAACAAAAATAAGGTATGATTTTGCAGGGTGGTGTTCTGCTGTATGAGCCAGTTGAACCCACCTGCTGCACAACTGCAACGTCCAATCAAGGGGAAGCGGTTAAAGACGGACAGGGGGAGTGGGACTGGCACTTTCAGAGGCAGTCACTGTTAGATGGAGCTACACATGAAACCCGTGCTGCGATGTAAGAACTACCAGGGTATAACATAGTGGCAGTACCAAAAGCTAGTGCAGGTCTAGGTCTTCAGCCTCATGACCAAAATGCTGGGAGACGAAACTACAAGTATAGTTGTGAGGCATTCAGAGGACCAGATCAAGTCAGCTATATTTTAGGCAGCTAGGTAATTTTCTAAGTGGGGATGTTCTTAATGTTTAAATGATTCCCTGAGCTGCAACATTAATGAACCTCAATGAAGAAAGACTATGATGGGAAAGGAAATTGAAAGGGGAAGATGCAGGAAGAAATTATGATGTTGGGAGAAACAAAAAAAGCCTTTCTATCCCTGATCTTCCTCCACAGGGGAAGGGAGGGAATAAACAATCCACATTTCCCGATTTATTGCCAGTCATTGACTTGGCTGTAATGTTTGTCACTCTTTTAATCTGCCACAAATTCTTTTTTTGACCCCATGACAGAAGCATATCATCAGCCAGCAAAAGCCTCTTCTTTCTCCCTTCGCAGACCAGAGCACACAAAGGGACAGTACACACCATGCCATGCCTCTGCCCCTCTGTGAAAGCTCAGTGAGGTGGTGTAGCACATGCACGTGACCTTCTTTCCTTTCTACTATTCATTTTCAAGCCATTTGCAACATTGTGCTGGGATGGCTGTTGTGCCTGGACCTTTTGGAGCACAAAATGGAGGGTAGGGACCAACACAAGTATACTTTCCTCTGTTCTTTCCTCTCTCTTTCCTCAAACACCAGCATGAACACCAAAGACAATTTAACCTGTATTGTTCGTAGAATTAGCATATCCACTACATTTTGCTGCTCTAATTATCTGCTTTGTTTTCCTCTGCCTCTGATTCTCCTCCTTATCAGATCAAGTATATTGTCGTGTACCATTTGAAATTGCTGGAACACAAAACACTGGCATACATTTCACAAAATCATACATTTACAGTACATGTCCCAGCTTTTTAGCATGGGTGACAATGATGTACTTTAGTTACAATCGAGAACATCAACAGATTGTATTACAATCTGTCACACATTCTCAGGAGGGAGAAATTGGCAACTCACAACACTGAAGAACAGTAATCAAGCAGCTGGAATATTACAGTACAAGTAGATTTTGTATGATCTGACTAGTTGAAGCAATTTATAATAATGAGTTTTTAAAAATGAGCTTGCCAACAAGAGGTCTCTGTAACAAGCTTATGTTCGTATTGACACCAGAATACTTAATGCACGTGTCTGTCTGATCAATAGTGTCTCTCATCTGTTTTACTAACGACACTGTTCTAAATTATTTGCACCCAAAATAGATGCATCTTAAAGGCAAAAACAAAAAATCTCTTGGTGCTAATCAGAAGTAATACCCTATTTTTGTAGATTCCTAATGCTCAGGAAGAACTTTAAGAATGCTCAGTAAGCAAAAAATTTGTGTCATTTTCTGCACCATTGGCAAGTAAAACATAATAACTGCTTTCTCTCATGTGGGGAGAATGATATATTGAACAATCTGACAAAAATAGAAAGGCTGTGAAAAAATAATCCAAAGGGGGAAAAAATTGTCCTCTGGTCTCTATCACTCTGAACATGGGCCATTATAACAGTTCCTTTTGTTCAAAGCAAACCAATAAGAAAAGAATCAAAGAAACTGTGAATATGATGTTTAATTCCTGAAAGTACAAGTTATTAATGTTCTAGCTGAGGTGAAAAGCTCAATATAGTAGCCCACACTGATGGAGATCCCAGGCCAAAAAACTGTTAATCTGCTTCTAAGGTTGTATCTGTCAATCACCAGTACACAAGACAGAAAGGAGAAAGCTAAAGAGAATGCTACAATGTTCTTTCAAGACAAATATTTAAAAAGTGAGGCAAAATGAAATTCAAAATTATAATTCTATAAAATTATTTTAAAATATAGCTACACACAATTAGACTTACTCAAACAAACTTAAAGAAAAACAAGAAAAACACCATCTACAAGGAGATCTTCATGTGACTGACAGCTCTAACCCATTCACAACTCATTGTCATGGGAGACCTAGGACAGCAGATGTTCATCTGACCAAGAGCCAGCCTTACATCCAGTGCCTCCTCTCCTACTGTTATGTTACGAATCCTGCAGACCCTTTCACACTCATCTTACAGTATGTATCTGTTGATCACTGGATCAGTCTCATCAAGAGTTAGAGCTACAGGAATGCTTCTGAATTCCTCTCTTGCCTTTCTTGGAGTTGTCTTAGTGCTGAAGAGGGGCTGCTAGAGCTAGATGCAGCTTAAGAAGCACCACAGTTTTCAGGAGAAGCCACCCCTGTCTCCCTTGAGTTTGGCCTAGCTCAACCTTATTACTTAGCTGAGCTTCATTAGATCCACTCTCATTGGCAGACAATCCCAAAGAGGCAATGGAAACCCGAAAAGACTTATAAGTTATCAGGCTGAAATTGGGAAAACTTCAGTCATAACACTGAGTGTAAGGGAAGAACAACAGAGCCTCAAAGGTCCTGGTGTGATATACAGGAATGAAGACACACAAGCTCCTCTGTGTTCACACACAAAGCCTAAAGAGCAGAGAAGGAGCTTTCCAGACCACTTGGAATTATCCGGAGGAGACATTCCTGTAAAAAAGGGTTAAAATCAGCTCTTAGGACTTGTTTTGAACAAGGATAATGTCCTTGAGCTAGAAATATAGCAACCCTTGGACCTTTCAGTTTAAAACTAGTTTTTTCGTGTTAAGGTTGGCGGACAGCCTGACTAAGCTGCAGGTGCCTTTCTTCTGAACTTTCCTCCTAATGTTTGCTAGTTTACCTGCTGTTCTGTTTAAAACTGTGACACAGTTCAGGCTCAGAGCAGTGACGACCTGTTTTGACTTGGAGATCTCACTGCCTGCAGACCATCTTCAGGGTGCTTTGTGGAAGATGAGGGAGGGAGAAAAAGGGAAGCAGCAGCACATGGATTAAGTCTGGGGATACATAGAACAGCTATGCTGATGGAGAAAAGAGGGTCACCACAGCACATTTAGGGGGGAGACAACTGTGCCTAAGGGCTTCAAAGTGACTAGGTATGACTCCCAGTATGAACACAGACAGTGTGGGTGATTTGGCAAATGCCAAGGGAAGCAGTGAGAGAGATCAGGCAGCATCTGATGTGAGTAGTACAGGGGAGGTTGGCCCCAGGAAGAGGAATGAGGCGCTGAAGTCCTGGCAGGGAGCTATTGCTTTAACATCAAAAGATCGAGTGCTACAGTAGCTCATTTCTTTGTTTTTACAGTCTGGAAGGCTCCACAGGGGTAATTCCTGCTCTGCTACCTTGCCAAGGAGGAAGCCCAGCACATATGAACTCTGATAGATGTTTCTCCCCCACTGTTAGGGAACTGTAGAAGAGCGCCTGTCAGGTCAGGACATCCACAGAGGCATAGCTAACCGCAATACACACGTAAAGGAGCCTGACAGCTCCCTAAAAGAAAGAACTTTCTTTATGGAGGAAGCCTGAATAGCTGCTTGAAGAGCAGAAAGGCACAGAATACATTAAGATGCCACTTGTCCATGGAACAGCCTAAGCATGACCAATAGGGCTGTGTCAATAATGATACACACAGGCAAAGCTGCTGCTTATCTGCTGCTGTTCTGCTTTTGAAGCATGAGGAACCATAACCAGCTATTCGCATTCATTCAAAGAGGACTAAGGACCACAAATACAGAACTGAAAGATCACACAGGGGCCAAAAAATGAGGGGAAATCTTGGGCTAAGAGGCAAAAAAGCAGTATGTAGAGCTCTCTCAGTACTGGGAGCAGTGCTAGAAGAGTTAGACCAGTCCTCTTGTTTTGAGACTGGGAGCAGAAAGAAGACAGAAAGGCTTCTGAGATGTGATGCAGCAGTATGAGAGTCTTCACATTTAAGAAGGGACGAGCAGGTAGGCTTCTCCTATTTGGGAGGAGCAGAAGAGGAGGAAAAGTAAAGACAGCTGGAGCTTGAAGAGTATGACAAAAAGGAGAGGGAAAGATTCCTGAATCAGCTTTCTGATTAGGGTGTTAATGTTCTGTGTCTTACAGCCTTGAATTTTAGTGGACTGAAATATGGATACTGATTTTGCAAAGCAACAACTTCCTGATGGGGTTTTCTGAAGTCAATAGAAATTGGATCACTAAAATCTACCAAGTAATTTTAAAATCCAAATCTGCACATTCATTTGTGTGAATTTTATGGCATTTTCTTGTAGATGAAAATGAAAATTAAGGTTGTTTGATTTGATTTGGAGAAGTTCTTACTGCTATTAATGAAATTCTGTTGCTCAGTCTACTGGAACCAACTTAAAATATTCTATCATACCTCAAAATTGACATAAATATTTCCCAAACCATTTCATTAGAGTTTAGAGAAAAAAACACCATACATAAATATAAATCCATTTAATTTCATGGTTAGTTCCTTAATACCCTTTCAGTAAATGTCTTCTAAAATATTTTCTGTATACAATGAATTCTTCACAAAATAAGATTTGACTGCAGCATAGTGTTTGTTATTAAATATCCACAACGAAGAGGGGGGCTACTTTTTTAATGTAGAGGTTGGTAAAGTGTGAATATGAAAGACTCGTCTCTATGAATATGTTTGTTGTATCAGTCTTTATGGGAGGGACAGGAAAACCTTCTGACAGAATACTGCTTAAGAAATCGACCAAGGTGTTCTATCTTTTGGTCATTTTATGATATATTACTTCATACAGCAGCAAAGCCAAAAGCATATTTGCTAACATCTATCACATCATTTTTCAAAATTACTTTAGAAATGTGAGCTCAGTGTTGGATATTGTATCAGTTTTTTCCATTATGTGTGAGAGTATAATAAAACAGTAGTAAAAGCTCTTTATTTACACGGTAGCTCAACAGTCCTGCTTACACAGGACATTTTCATCCTATTCCATTTTTAAGAGTTGCAAACATAATGCTGATTTTGCAGCTGATATAGCAAAGGACAAGTCATATTCAGCATCATGACAGCTAGCTCTACGTAAACTCATTGAGAACATAGCTTCAATTTGGGTATATGATATGATTATTACCAGAGCTTGTCCTTTTCTACACCGCCTGCAAAATCACACCAAGCTCTGTCAGCTAACTTTTCTGTTAAAAATTACATTTAAGGAGCATAATATTTGCACTCTCTCAAGCTACATTTCTTTTACTCAAACAGGACTTCCTCCATAATGATGACTCATTGAGTTTCAAAAACTAAGCATTTCCTCATCCTTTATGAAGAACTTTCAGGTACAGCAAGCTGCTTTCACAGCTCTGTGAGATGTGAACTTGTGTTATGTTCACTTAAATTAATTCTTTCACTTTGCTACATTAATTCTCTGTATTAATTGACAATCAAAAAATGAGCTGTTCCTGTTGTATTTCATTGCCAATTCTTCCCTCTCCTCTGACCACATATTCCCACTGACATAGCTGAATGTGCAGTGAGGTTCCTGGTGCTCCATGTGGCTTTTAGCATTTGTTCTGTCTTCATCTGTTGCCCTAATACATCATCCTGGGGAGTTTGAGCCAAAATCTGTTCTTAGAGACAGGAGGGTAAACCTGAAGCCACCATGCTGTGTGTGCTGGCTCACACTCTTGTTGTCCCCAGCTGCCCCATCTGAGCTGGGCATTGCCCTCACAGCAGACAGGGGCTAGGGGCCTGCAGGGCAGGAAACGGCAGTGACTCGTAGGGACAGTTGCTCATCAGCAATGCACCCAGATAACTTTGTTACTACCTCTGTGAGTCACAGCAGAACTGATTCAGGATGCCAGAATGGCAGTGGGATCCACTTAGGTTCTGTAATGCCTCAAACACTTAAACAACTGCATAATTCACCCCTGATCTTTCTGAAACTAAGCTGTGGCTTCTCCCTAAGGAGAAAAGAATACAGCAAGTATCTGGAGCAGTGGCTCCCGAACACTTTAACAACAGACCACTGCCTAAATATTTTTGAGGACATTCATACATGCTTCTTATATTCTATATTGGAAACACTATAGCCAGTAAGGTCGCCATGGCCAGTGGTTGCATTAGTGGTCTTCAGAGAACACCGACAATCTATACTAAATCCTACTGGAAAAATGATAACAAAACAAAGCTTTCCAAGAAACAAAAGATACTCATTAGGAGGTCCCAAAATTCAGCTGATAATGAGAACATTCTGCACTAATTGCAGGGACTAGAATACATGTAATATAGGTATCAAATAGCAATAGCTTTTTCTTTGTTGTAAAAAGAGCCTTTAAAACCAGCAATGGAATCTTTGAGTTACATATATTTAATCAGAAAATGCCTATTCATTTGAATCAGGAAAGAACTGACGTTGGAAAATCTGGAAAACAACATATAAAAAGTCCAGAAAACATCAAAACAATTCATCCTGGTGCTTTGAAATTTTAAAATTGCTTTTCCTGAACTAAAAATAAGTTTAGAATATAATTACAATAAAACAAAAGGTTCAAAAAAACCACAGTCAAAGAGAGAAGAAATATTTGGAGCTATGAAATAAAGCATTTCAATTAAATTGAGCTGACTATTTTCCTCACTTTTGGTTGTGAAGTCTTCTTGAGATTTTGATATTGCATTCCTTTCTTGAATAGGATGCATTTCAGGCTCAAAATATTGCACAGGAAACAAGCAAACAAATAAATTCCTCCTATCTTAAATGAAAATTCAAACTTTAGGGAAAAACCTTAACAGCTGTATCTCTTTGGCCTGGTGAAGGACTACCAAAACGCTCTGTGAAGGTCCATTGTACTGCAGTGTTCAGAACAGTCCCGCTTTCCCTGACACTCATTGTTCTGCCTTCACCATATAAAGCTCTCCAGTTTCTTTGTTTAAGACTGCTTTACAACAGCAATTATAAAGAATACTATTTTTGTGCATCGAGTATTCTTCAGTCAATGAAGGTTATAATAACATTTTCTTTTTAACACATATGCTGAGCAAAAGTCCTAACCTTGCTGCTTCACAGCTCTGGAAACAATTGATCTGCTATTTCTTTCTGAAAAGATGAAGCTAGCTGAAGCAAATACAATATCACGTGGTTCAGAGGTACAATTGACCAGCACGTACACTATCTATGTGAGTACTTCAGTGGTCCCCAGCCTTGTGATGCTTAATGTATTTATCTTGTGAACATGCTAGTAAAGATGGCTAAGTAAGGGTAAGAAACCGGATTACAAGATGCTAAAAGACAGACTGACAGAGACAAAAATGCAGACGGACGTTTAAGAAGGCCTCTAGGAAGAGGAGGTTCCTAATCTGTTTGATGTGAAAGGGAATTAGGTGCCTAAAATTTATTATCTGTTAGTAGCTAGATCCACAAAAGTATAATTATTGTTTAGATACCTAGCTCCCACATCTTTCAAAGGGAATTAAAGATTGTGTAGACAATGCTGAGCTGCAGGTATTCAGTAGACACTACAACAGGTCTTAGCAATTTGCCCAGGATCCACACCAAAGAGTTACCTGGATCCCACAAATTCCACATGGGGAGTTCCCAGCATCAGCTCAATCCTCTACATGTTCCTTTCTAACCGAAAGCTCTGTGGCACGTTGGGTCAAGCTAAATTATTTGAAAAAGCTCACAAGAACAAGATGGTCCTAGAATGCCACTGTATTTGGTATGTGATTGCCTGGCTGCTCTATATAAAAAGAACACCAAGAGTTGCAGGCCAGGGCAGCATTTGCAACAAAACAAATCAGACTGAATTGACGGTAAGACTTGGATGATACACCTACAACGTACACCTCTGTGCTTCCTACATTTAGTACAAGCTGATACTTATGGTATCAGCTTATGGTACTTAACATGGCTGATGCTACACAGATAATTTAGCATCTTCTTTATTTAGTTTGATTTTCACTGATTCATATAGAGATGAGCCTTTTTTCTTACAGAAAAAGAAAGGAGGTGATTTTTTTACTGATGTGATGTTCTGGCCAGCATATAACTTCTATATTTAACAAATTAAAGCAGTCTTGTTTACAGGTAGACACTGTAATAGTTCTGTATTCAAGGATTTTCCACATCCATCAATGCATATGTAAAACTGGACGTTGTCCTGGATTCACTTTGTGAAATTAATACAAAATAATAAATACACCGTTTACAGTAATTATTACTCTTAAAAAGACCAGTAGATCTGGGACTGAAAAGGAGTTTTCTTGTATCAGAGAGTCAAGAGCCACTAGGATTTTTGTTCATATGGAGTGCTTTTTTCTGGGATCATCTGGAAAGTTTATTTAATAAACATCCTGCTAGTGCACTGACAATTGCCACAGTCTCTCCTGATCTCCTCCTGTGGAACATTTCAGCTAAAAGACTTTCATCTTTTATTACAGAGCTTATGTTTTTAATGGGATGCCAAAGTCTTTTATGGCCCATGAGATGTATAGATAGTGTGTAGCACCAATGATACTGTGGACCCTTCAAACTGGGTATGATTGCTGAGGATTACAGAGAATTAGATCTGATGATGCAGGTGGCCATTTCCAGCCTTCCATTCCTGTGCACTTCTCTTTTCATGTTTGATCTGTATCTTCTCACATCTCTTACTTTTGTGGAAGAGATGGCTCCTCATACAGCACTTTGCTCAATTTTAGGGCTAAAGCACTCATCGATGAAGAAGGCCTTCATTACAACTGCTAGAGCTGCTGCTTTTTTCCCTCCCCTTTTTTTATTCCCCCACAGTCCACAGGGACAGATCTCACAGCCATGGAAATTAAATCAGTAGCAGTTGATTCAGGACATTTGAATTTGATTCTCCAAAATGCTGAACGGACTAGCCCTTACCCAGCAATTTATATAAATAACTGCTTAACCTCAAACATGATAATAATCACAGACTTCAAAGAAAGCTTTACTTTGCATATGAATATAAACTATGGTTTTAATTTACTTTAGTGAGAGCTGCATATTCTAGTCAGAGTACTCTTGTAGCATGATAAAAGCCTGTAGCACTCCTTTAAGTACAGATCTATAAATCTTTTGGTGATCATGCCAAGCCAATCACTGATCTGGTGGTTTAATGGAAAAAGAAAAAAAATCACTTACTTAAACCCATGAATCTCAGCCTTGGAGTTCAAGACCTAATTGGTTTCCTACATCCTGAACTCTATTAAATTATGTACTTTGTATTTTTCAGATTTTCTGCCTCCTGGAAATGAAACAAAAAAAAAAAATTCAATTTAAAATAGCATGTATATAATATAAATGTAGCATGTCAGTGTGTGAGCCATATTTACCTGCTACATCTGTAGCTGTTGCACCCAATTCTTGGCAAAATAGGTCAAACTGTATTTTAACAATTCATTTATTAATTTTACCCTGAGAAGCATTTCATTTTGTAACGTCTTCCCTAAGTACAGATGGGAATTAATAGTATGCTGTCCAGTAGAGTATAGCTTGGTAAGGTTATTGTATAGCATATATAAGTTTAAGGGAAAATATGCTGATGTTCCAGGGAAGCCTTTGATGATATAAAACTTCTCCCAGGGCACACATAATCTCTTCCATCCATCAGATTAAAAAATATATGCTAGTTATACACAAAGAAAGCTTCCTCTACATCCTAGACAGAAAGTTCTGCCAGAGAGACCTTATCTTTTTTGATCCTTTAACCCAAATTTGTGTGAACTTCATGCTACGCAGTCTGTTTGAAAGTGTAGGAAATATGTCAGAGTGATGATCAGAAACTAGTAAAAGATGTATATGCATGGTTAGAGCAAATGCTATCAATGTCATGCATGATGTTTTGTCTGGTGTGTTCCCAAAGATTTGTATCACCATATTAAGTTTCTAGACTAAACTATATTATTAGCTTCCTTAAAGATGGAAATTGCTTGTTACCTATGAAATGTCTTTGCAAATAATTGACAGCATCCTCAGGAGAACTACTTTTGACAGAAATATGTAACTGCAAGTTTCATGTTCAGCTCAATTATAACGTAAAACATCTAAGGGAAAAACAAGTGTAAGCATATGTCATAAAAATTAAAATGCTTTTAAGGGAGAAAGTCCTCTGCATAAATTCATGTAACCCTTGAGAATAAAGCAATCCACCATTTCTAAGTGAAATGACAACAATAACTGTATAGCTCCAGAAAACTCCACTCGTGAATGATTTTTGATGAAGAAAAGATGTCTCATAATATAGATACTCAATAATTTGCTATTAAATGTTCCATAAAATGCAACTGTAAAATTATCTAATATAATATGTTCACTTATTCCTTTTTATAATCATAAGCCAAATCCTTCAAAAGCACTGAAGTCAGTGTCTTAAAAGTCCTTCACACAAAGCCTTAAAAAGTTTATGGACTCAATTTCCAAAGAATCCTGAAACAGTCACTTTCTTAATCAAGTATACACAAAGGCCAATGTTTCTGAAGACATGACTACATAATAATAAAGAAAAACAACAACCAACTGTCCTGTGTCAGGTGGAAAATTACTTCCTGTTAATTTTTTTAAGAAGTATAAAAGCTTTGAACAAACTTACTAACCTCAGAAAACACCACTGTCTTTAATGATATTCTCTCTGTTAAGCTTTATATAAAATTTTATCTCATTCTCCTCCTACTTGTCGTTTACAGAAATGACATATCTCTTTACACCTTTGCCTACACATTTTTCCCACAAGCACAGTTTTTAATAAAATTAGTCATTAAGTATTATATTACAGGCCCAAAGTAGTCATTAGTTTTACCATTCATCAAGAGCCAGTTATATACTGGTCTTTGGTAGTTATAGATACTTTCATCTGTTTCCTTTTAGATTTTTCCATTGCATTTGTAAACTCCATAAGTAAACTTATGTTCAGCAGATTTAAGATAACTCTTAACACAAATATATATCAAAAACTGTTTAGCTCCATCTTCTTTCCCTTTAGACAATTAATTCAGATTACTTTGGACACAATGCAGGAGCAGCTCTAAATAATTCTTTGAGCAATGATTTTCCTCATTGTCTGAGATCCATGTTGGTAGTCGGGTTGCAGGCTCGTGCTTGCAATCCTGTTGTAACCCAGGGCTTAGTGTTTGGAGCTGAAAAACTTTATCTCCTTCTTATGAATCTGACATTGTCAGAAACCATTTCTTTCATAAATCACAGAGAGTAAATGAATGCTTTCTAACTTTTCCATCCCCTGATCATTCACAGAGTTCTGCAGCTACCGTTTTTTTTTAAAATCTTTTGGTCAATGTCCTCAATATAAAGTCTTCTAATTTTCTCCACAGCTTCTATGCTGGGCTGCAGGACCTGCATCAGGTTTCTGCAGGTCAGGTCTTTTTACAGATATTCTTGGATTCTTTCCATTTTTTACCTCCACCTCGTAGTCTGCGGAACACCATCCACATAAGGGCTTACTGAAGTGATAAGGCCACTAATTAAAGAGTCTGACATATAGTCTGCATTCCCGCATAAGCCTTAGGCAATATCTCAATTACTGTGAGCTCGGAGCCAAACCTGGCAGTATTTCAGGGTGGAACCCACAAGTTTGTCTGTACTGAACCTCCAGAGACTCTGAACGATTAATAATAATGGTTTTATATAATCTGCAGCAGAGCAGTGTCTTATATTTCAGTCATCTTAAAAATCACAAAAACTAAGAGCCACCCTACTGTGTCTCTCCTTTTTTTTCATGGTTGCTCTCCCTTGCTGGAAATTATCAAGGCCTTAGGCCCATGTGGGGAATCCCTCAGACGCCCATACCCTCACTGACCATCCCTCTTGCAGCTGAGCATCCCTTGCAGCAAGAAGGGAAGCCATCGGGACCCCACCAGTACCCTACCCTGTAGCATCCATTTGTCTCTCAAGACCTGCACAATGTCTCACTGCTAGCATCTGCCAAAGTAACTCTAATCTTGGAAATTTTATAGAAAGCCAATATGGAGGATGCAGTGAATTAAAATGAAGCAATATTAATTTGCTCCTAACATTCAACATTTTGAAAAATTGAGTCATTCACATTTCAACATTTTAACTGTCCTCTATTTTTTTTAATATGCCTGCACTTGCTCGTACATGATTTTTATAAATATAAAACCCACAGTTAGCTTAGTGTAGCTCACATTTTCTTCTACAGAATTCTAAGCAAATAATCTCCATTACTTTCCGAATATGTCTTAAACTAGCATTGTGTTTTTCCTACAACTTCCCATAATATTAGACAGTTGCCAGCTAAAAAGAATAATCAGAAGCAGCTGTAATTTGATAAGCTATTATCCTAATGTACTTGTTTTTAACAGATTTCAGTTAATTCAGGCAGAGGAGGATAGCTATGAAGTTGTGATTTTGAAATGTGAGAAGTTCTGCATTGTCACATTAAAAATAAAACACAATTTATATGTTTTATGTAACAATTCAGAGAACAAGGAAACTATTTTTTTGACTGGCACAAAACTGAAAAGCTAATACTGCAATTGTGGGAGACTGAGCTTCTGCTAAAGTAAAAAATAATAATTGGGATCTGGGATATAAAATCTGTGGAGTGAAATTTATCCTAAAATAGTAATTAGAACTTGACAAGCAAAGTCGCCCAAATCAAAGCAAGGTTTATGCAAGCTAGATGATATTCTGATGTTATGGAGAACACAAAATACTACAAGAAATGAACCTGGAAGAAGACAAGCAGACGTACTTCAACTGACTCTTCCAGAGCTGCACTAAAGCCACTTGGCCAAACAATACAAACCAAATTATGATCCAATATTTGAAAGAAGATGTAAGGCAGTAAAAGCAAAGAGAAGAAAGCCCTTTAGGTCAAAGATCACTTCATAGGCATGAGGCACAGAACTGCAGCAGCAGATGATAATACTAAGAGCCTTGCTGCCAAAGATGTGTTAGTTTTCAATTAGTACATTGGCAGTACGGTGCCAAAAGCAGTTACATTAGTTTCAAAAAAGCCTCATGTTTTAAAACTTATATTGACAGCACTCAGGGTTATAAAAAATACTGTCCAGGTTAACAAACAATGTGAACTTAACCTAAGAGTAAATAAACTGGAAAAGATGGAATCTGCAGTGGTACTTCAGGGGAAAGCATCTATTAGTATATTTTTCAAAGAACGAGTATGTCGACTGAAGGAAAAGGCGGTTAAAACAACTAGGGGAGAGTTTAAGGCAACTTTCCAGGTAGATATTTTTCTCATCAGAGTATAGAATGTAGGTAATGGAGCCTAAACTTTCACTGTGTTCCAATGTAAGGATGCATATCAGAAGAGACTCATCACTCTGGGAATCAAAGAGCAAACAAAAGAGCCAGTAGAATAGTTGCATGTGTTGACCAATGCTAGAGAAAAAATTAAAAAAAAAAAAAAAACACAAACAAACAAACAACAAAACCAACCAAACAAACAAAAAAAAACACAAAAGACAATGCATTGTTCAAGTTAAATAGTAGAATACATAAATTAGGGATATTTTCTAGTACTTTAGAGAGATTTTATGAGAGAACACCACCCTTCCAAAAATGCTGTATACAACTGTGTATGTTCAATTTATCTTTTAGGTGACTCTTGCACTGCTATTCCCATTACATCCCATAGCCAACATGCTGAAAGTTCAAAAGACACACACGTGTTGTGTGTGTGTACATTTTATCATACAGATCATACCAAGATCCTCACAAGAAATATTTTCTTGCATGAGAAGTGGAAGAAAAGCATCTATGAAAAGGACCCGTATTGCTGGGCTAAACTTATAGATACAGAAATGCAGACTGTTAGAGAAAAAACTCACACAGCAGAAGACACAGGTAAGACTGAAACCATCACCTATATACACCATTTTCCAGGCTGAAGTCTCCTAAATTCTTGCCTAAAGTCTCAGTTCACTGATGAACACTTTCACTGAATAGGAGTATTCCTTGAATAGGTCCAGCTAATCAAGCAATTCAGATTCCTCTAAATGACTGCCAAAGCTTCAGCATTATTTACCTCTCCATCCACACATTTAATCATCACTGATTTCATATTTACTTCCTCATATCATTGCTGAAATGTTGAAAAAACATTGAGCCTAATATCAACCTGAGTAGTACCTCACTAGGAAATCCGCCATTTGATGATGACTCATCATTGCCAAGCACTAGACATCTGTCATATATCTAATCCTTAGTCCATTTATCAACTGCTTTTTTGCTGTGCTATAAATCTTTCACCAGAATATTATTCACTGTACTTATTACAAAAAACTATATCTAGAGGAAATCTTATGCACTGGAGTTCACATTCAACGCAATTAAAAAATCAGGCCTGTTTGAAATTATCTATTTCCTTAAAGTCACATTAACTACAATAAATTGTATTCCTATTCCTTAACGGTTTTATCAGATAACACTTTTCACATTATTTCACTCGGGTTTGATTTTAGGATAACCAGAGTATATTTACATAGCTATCTCTTTTGCCCTTTTGAATTACTGGCACAAACGGGGGTAGTTTTCAACTGTATGGTACTTCCCCACTATTCAGATGTTTATTAAAATTGACACTAGCAGACTAGCTATCTTAGCCGACTCTTTTCAAACTCTAGAGTCCAGGTATTGACGTCAGCAGTGGTACCAGCTCTCTTTCTGTGAGCAAGTTCTTCCTTCTTCTTATGTAACTCCTACACATCAACCTTTCCAAATGGGGAATAGGAACAGTTGTTGAATGTTTCTTGAGTAATTATCTTCACTTTAGCTATGTCCAATTTCATAATGGCCTATCCCATTAGCAGGATCTCCTTTGTTACCAGTGTAATTGAAAAAAAAAAAAAAAATCTATTACCCTTTTTAATAGCAGCCATGACTTTTTTGCAATTTCTATTTCATTACCAATTTTCTATGCTCTAGATTGAAGCTCATTTCTAGCTCTTTTGCATTTCTTCAGTTTCATAGACTGTTTTTCTATTTCTGTTATCTTCATTGTGTCACTGAATTAGGGCGAGCTTTGAAGAAAATTAGTTTCTTTCCTGGTACGGAATCATGACTTTGAAGATTTTCTGATAATTCTCTAGATTTAATCAGAATACCTACTTTCTAATAACTTTCTAAAGGAGCCAAATTTATTAAACTTCCCGTTCAGTCAAACTTATCCGTTATAAGGAGGTTCAAAATATTGTTGCTTCATGGTGAATTCATGTATTATAAAATTACTGCATTTGATTTTAAAACGTCTAACAGTCACTAGAGGTTCTTGCTCCATAAATTCTCCTACATTTGCTTTTAAAAGTAATTATAATTTTCCTCTCCACACTTGACAGTCAGATGTTTTCTATTTTTATTAAATGGTCTTTAGTAGATTCTGTTTTGCAGTTGTATTTGTTCACCCTTACATGGAGTTCTCAGTACTATGCTAGAGATACACCGAAGTGTGCCTATTTGAATTCAAAGAGTAATTCAAGCGGAAAGCGGAGGGAAAGGGGTGGTGTGCAGAACTCAGTAGATACTCTTGAAAGTGCCTATTACTGAAAACTGTGTTACCATACCACAGTTTTCAGACATGGATGCTTAAAGTTAGGCACCAGAATAAAGAATGTAAAATGAGCTAAGCACAAGCAATATGATTTTCTTGGAGACACTGAACAGTAACAGAGGGGGTTTATTTTTTCAGGTGCCTAAATATGGTTTTCAGTGCTTATTTTTTAGAATATTAGATTGAAAATTGTAAGCAGTCATTATTAAACTGTTCACTTCAAGACTAAAATTTCACAAGGGCTTGTAAATATTGTGTATTGTTTCCTAAGGGAAAATGAAAACTCGTAATGTCGATGGAGTGGAAATCGCACATCTTCCCACATTTTGTCCCACATGTTTCTCAAAAGCAGTACCTTTGTCAGGTTTTGACCTCAACTCTAATTATGCTGGTTTCTTAATGGAGGCAGAACTTACTTGTATGGAGTACTGAAGGGAATTTTAAGGGGAAATTATCTGTACTCAGAAAAGGGGTAAATATGTTTTTAATTGGGCAATGTCCCTTCCTCACATCTGGGAGGTGGAGGCAGTGGTTCCATATTTTTAAATACATTTTTAGTACAGTTCAGGAAGCTTTATCATAGCTTGCATCTATCCAATGGCTATTTGTCATTAATTTTAATTACAAATCTTGTACAGAATAGCAACTCACAACAACTATGTTCCTTCTTAGGCAGAGAAAAGCAAGACAAAAAAAATGGGTGTCACTTTACTGACTGTAAAACTGATGTAAAGCAGGTATAAGGAGAATCAGTTACCCTATTAACAGAACTTACACAAAAATAAAATATACCAATGTTCATTACACTTTTATTTCTGGTTTATATTTTTGAGAAATCTTTCCGAGAGCTCATACTGAGGTAAGAATTCATCATTTGCGGGAGAGTACAGAGTTTTTATTCTTTCTTCACCTTTTGGCCTCTGCCAAAAATGATGATCTCACGGAAGACCAGAACTTCAATTTTTTTTAATAAAAGTGGATATTGTGGACAGTTTTCTTCTTACTTGTTTATTAAAAACTGAATGCCCTCATAAAAGGTATGATGAAGGCCCCACTCGTACTTGTTTTCACCTGCCTGATTTCAGCTATTAATTTGATCTCAATGAAACAGCATGTCTTTGGCAAATACAACACAAAATTAAACTCCGTGATCTGGTTCTAATGCTTCTCTGCTCTCGCATACTCACATTTTATTTCAATTAGTTATTTAGATTTATAAATAAATGGCATGTCTTCTCCTCTCACCCCAGGCAATCAGGTAAACAAAATCTAAGCTTAATTATGCTGTGCTTTCCTCCCTCTGCAAACTCTTTTAATCATTCCCATTCCAAACTCTAGTGTTATTAGAACCTGGGTAATAAAAAAAATTGGGTTTGTTGTCATATTTTCTGGACATTTCATCAGCTTTTGATTACGGGTCCATGTAAGCATATTAAAGCTTGCAGTTGATTGAAAAAAAAGGCTGACTTTGTACTGAAAGGGAACCAAAAATATAAACTATTGTGCTTCACGTATTAAACATGATTATACAAATTCTAGTTATGCTATTTGATGTCAAAGAAGGGTGGGATCATGCTGTGGTTTAGTATAATATAGCTAAAATGTCAATTAACTACAAGATACAAACTCATAGCAAACCAGACATCATTAGTTCCACTGTTCGTGGAACTACTTATTTAAACACACGGTCAACTGACGTTTACTGAGATTGCGAATTATTATTGCTATGGATGCAAAATGTACCGGGTCTGACAGAGCTTGCTGGCTCAACCTCAGAAATGACAAAACAGAGATACGTTAATCCCAGGACAACTCTTGCCCAGAAACAGTTTAACTTCTTTCATGTGATACAAAGGCTGAGGCTGTGAAATCAGCAGCCCTAATTTTGCTCCTGGAGAATCATCTCAGTGCCTCAGGATTGCACTTCTCAGCACCCTGATTCCAGGAGAGCTTCTTAGATGGGCACAGCAGCATGTGAATGGCAGAATGTGAGCAGATTTAAGCCCAGCGCCCAAGTTACCCAGGGATACGATCAGAACACACCCAATGCACAAAGCCAGCACACACCTGGAAAAGCCAATGTTGAGCTTTGGAGCTAAATAAACTTTACTGAGCCCAAAGTAAGTTCCAAGTAACTACAAAAACATTTTGCTTTTCAGCCAGACTCATAATATTCATAATATCCTGATTTTTCCACTAGCGTAGAACTTCCTAGTCACCTTTCTCCAGCATAATCCAGAGCTGACTATGGCCAAAAGACCAAAACAAAGCAAAGTCCATTACTGTGTTTGCTGCTAGATGTAGATATTAAAGTCACAAGAAGTGATGTATATTTGACAGAAATAACCACTATTTATTTCTATTCTGTATTTGTAATGAGACAGAAGGAGCTGTTATACCCCATATGATGTTAAGGATGCAATAAAAGTTGACCATCTGTTGACAAAGAAAGATGTGAAGGAGCATTTGCTAAAATTATTTCAGTTAAAGCTGAGTATCTTATATCCAAGATCTCCACAATAGCTAGCTGAGGAGCTCACTGGAACAGTCTCAGCCTGTTCTGAAGAACTGGTGGACTCTTGGTGTAGTTCCAATGTCAAAACATTGGCAAGCTCGAGGGTGAATCAGGGACTCCTGGGCAGCAATCTCCCCCTGAGGTGCAGAAGGACTTCCATGCCCAGCTGTACAATGGCTCACAGGGGTTTGCAGGTACAGATTGCCCCTGGGAGTGGTACAGATGCCTCTGTTGGGATGCTGTGCTCCAGCATCTCATGTGCTTCAGGAACTCTCACCGGCAAGGGAGCAGCAGCAGGCACATTCCTCCACAAAGTCAGTGTCCCAGGAGACGGAAAAAAGCCAAAGCAGCATGCATGGATCTACGATGGGAACAACTGGGTAGGAGAGTGATCTCAATGAGGGCCTGGGGTCACTTTAGCCCCTGGTAAATCTCCATCTGCCATTTTTAAAAAGAACTGGAGAACAGTAGTGCTGGTCTCACATTCATGTAGTATTTCATTTATCAAAATTCATGCTTCAGGGATTCAGTCAGTCCCTTAAATACATTAGGAAGATTTCCCTTCCTTTCCTCTGCAACACACAACTGAGAGATGCATTCAGAGGGAGAGGAAGGGGTTTTTTAAGACTTATGATATTGGTCAACAACAGAGAAGGTCAAATCTGCTTTCTTTGCTGCAGTCCACTTTCTTGGCATGTCTGACTGAAGTATTCAGCTCACATGATCACATCTCCATCACTGGATCTGGAAAGTGTGACCTTCTGCTGCTGCTTGCGACAGATCATCCAGGACAACGAACATGCCACTGTTTAATCTCCTGACATTTGGAATGATTTTCACTAACAGAAATCTTTGGATTACCGAGGTAGATCAGTGTGCAATGTAACAGCCTTTGACATACAGAAAGTCAAACTAGGTGATTAAATGGTATTCTCTGGCAAGCTGATCTGCTGAAAAGTCTGACTTGTATATTCCCTACTTAAAGAAACAGCCAAGAACTTGAACACAGAAGAAAAATAAAATAGAAATACAGACCCAGCTGTGATGGAGTCATGGGCTCAGAGGCAGAAAGAGTGCTCCACAGATTGAATTTCATAGACCACTGGATCACTAACAGCCAATATTCAATGGAAAAACTAGTTCAACAGGTAAGCTTTATTCTGTATAGTAGGCAGATTGAGAAGAATTCAGCGGCCTAAACATACGTGAAAATTTTAGATGCTTCAGAAACTTCTGTAGTTGTAGCCAGAAACAATAGGGAATCTAAAATGAGAAATATGTCTGCCCACATGAATACCAATAGGTAGCGAAAGTCCATTTAACAGTCGAAACTGTTTGGGCTCTTAAATCTTCCTGAATTTTCTGTACGCTAGAAATGAAAAAGGTGTACACATCCTCAACATCAGTTTTTATTTTCCTCCCCCTTCCTCATTTTTTTTGTTCAGAGTTTCATATTGAAAATCAAGTGGCTAAATTCAGAAGATTAAAATCTATGTATTGAAAAACTTCAATGGGCCACCTAAATTATGGCAATGAGTTAGGGAATAGGCCTGGTTTAAAATATTGAGATACATCAGTCAGACATCAAAGGGAATGGAATTAAAGTGGAACTGATACAGCCAAAACAAGGAATCAAACAATGATTTTATTTTTTGGCATGAACCTACATCTGCTTATAGAGCCAAATTTGTTATGAAAATGTGATGATGCCATACTAGTAGGCTGAATTAAAGCAAAAGACGGCATTGCCTTTCTTTTCAAGCGTATAATATGTCCCTACAACCAATTGTTCTTCACTACTCCTGAAAGTTTGAAGTACAGGGTTAGTCATAAGGCAACAAAGGCAAGCCTCCAGCAGTAAGTTATGCTCCCTCTTTTTTTCAGATTAGCTACTCTAACAATTCGCTCTGAGAAAATACAGCTACCATGTATGATAGAGCAAAAGCACAATACCATAAACACTGAGTAAGACAGAACCAGCAATTACGGTTAACATCGGTCATAATAGGTAACAAAGCTTAAGCAGGACTTGTAGGTCCTATCATGCTGCTGTAGGAGACACACGGTATCACAGTAGATGGGTTTGATAAAGAAGAAAGATATAAGGAAAGCCATTATTTTCTTTATCTGTAGCTTGTTTCTTCTCCTTCCTCTTACAGGGAAGAGAACAGATAAGTAACTCAAGCCTGACAAGTCATCAAGCAGACTATAAGCCACTTTTCTACAGCTCTGCCTGCAGGTTTATGACCAGGTAGGGAAAGAGCACTTTAACTATTTCCTTTCACGCATCCATCCCTTACATCTGTCCCTCTACAGATTTGCTGAGTAGCAAAGCAGGTTTCCTTCCTCTCTGAAGCTCTCAAGTGAGACTTTCCTCCTCCATTGGTACACTTGGATTGTGGAGGAGAGAAACGTTCCCGCTTTTAATTTGCTTTCTCCACTTTCTGCTGTCTGTCTTTAATGTTGTTCCCATCAAGACTCATGGGCTCCCCAGGGCAGAGGAGTTTGTGGGGTTTCTGCAGTGCTTCCAGCACAAAAACTGAGCAACATCTCCTTTGTAATCTGGGCCCCACGGCTGCATAGACAAGAGTTTTAACCTGCAAATGCAAACAGGGAGTGACACTGTTGATTCAAATGGTCCATATTAGCATATCACATGTAGTCCAAATGGACCTAGCATAAAATAATTTGTTCTAGCCAATGTATGCATTAGCTTTCTTTTTTTTTCTCCAGTCAAAGTATTTGTCAAAGCAAGAATAACATTCATCTAAATTGTGATTATGGAAAATAGTTCTCCATATGATAGAGTCAACCCCTCCCATTAAAATATTAATTAGCAAATGATAGCAGTAAAATTTCAGGTATGTTTCTAATACCTAATTCACACATTTCATGTCCTCTGAACTGTAGTTTACTTTGTAAATATTTGCTAATCTAACAAAATATGTACTCCCAGCCTCAGGTCATAATTCACGCAGATAGCAAAGAGGACTTCGTGCCATTTTACAATGTGACTTCCCCATTTAATTAACTCCTTTAATCTGTTAGTATCAGACTTTTTTTTTTCCCTAGCTCTTGTGTTTTTGCTTGTGTGACTAAAAAGCTCTGTGTGCCATTCAGCACAGGTCAGCTTCCTCCCTCTCTCATAGCAACAAAATCCTGGCTACCTCTGAAGTGGATCTGCTAAATGAGAGGGATTTCACATCATCTCTTGTCTCTCTAGCTTACACGCACAAAATGCCACAGTTCTGCTCAGAATGTTTTTTCAGCAACAACCATTTTGTGTGTGATGCTAATCAGTTTGCTATTGATGACCACATATACTCAGTAATAAAAATGTGTCAATAGTATAACTAGTCTGTTTCATGTTCTTTCCTAATTCAGTAATGTATGGTATATACAGACATTCTTTTCCCGATTTTTTAATTTTCCAGAAGCCATCTTAAAGAGCACGAACTTTTACAAATCTACTTGCTATTCTTGCTTAAATAAGAAAGCCACATTCTTCTCTGGATGCTTCACTTAGAAAAATTCTTGATGCTAGCAATTTCTTGCACCAATACATTAAGCATTACATGTAGCACGGTAGCCAATTTTTTCTGACACACTTTTTTCTAACACAAAGTCCAGTCCTGTTACCCTGATTCAAATGACCTCATGGGAATAATCTCACTAATTTCAGTAAATCTATTTGCATTGGTGCTGTTCAATATTCCACTCCGGCTTGCTGAATCAGACCATTAGCAAAGATATACAAATGTATTCAGCCATAGGCAACTTGTATTTCCCCATTTCTAAATTAATGAGCTTATCTTGCAGCATAAACAGCTCTTATTTTCCACAAAGTTTTAAAGGAATGAACATGGTCAAGATTAAACTCTTCCTTTATTATGACATCCAATATTTTTTCATTATCCATTAGTAAATTTTGTTAGGTGCCCTGCAATCAGAGAATGTTTGGTTGCTGAGTTCAGTGGTAAAAGGATTATTTCTACAAGGAACAACTGAAATATCTCCTGACCAGTTTGATGAGCTTCTGAGCTCCCTTCACTTCTAATAAAGTACCATTACTTAGCAATGATAGTGTATTTACTAGCTCTCGATAGCTTTTATTTGGTGAGACAATTTATGATAGCAGAACTAAAAGTGAGTATAAGCATGTGTTCCTCAGAGCAAGGTCAGGCAATGTGGTGCATTGCTGACCAAGATGCTAAGTTAATGCTAGAAGAACAATTGAAGTTAGAGGGATTTTTGACCTAATGGTAATAAGAAAAATTAAATTAATTACCAGTTTGATGTAGTAATACTGCCCAAATCCATTTATCCTCATTTACTTTCATCTACATTACTGTCATGTTGTTTCTCTCTTTTTATCTAAGTCAAAATTCTGGTTTGATAGCTTTTCTGGATGGGGAATATGAGAAATAGAAGGTCTTGAGCAGTTGAAGGGAAAAGGAAAGATCAGGACCTTCAGTGTGACGGTGGTGTGCATTGCCTGAATTTTCCTTTCCATCTCCTTGGACAAATAAGAGTGCTTCTAGTCTAGGTTACCATAGTTTCTGGTTTCCTTAGTAACCCCTCTGAGAGCATTCATGTGTTTGTGTCAGTAGGAAAGGGTGCAAGGGGGTCTAAAATGGCATACAAACCTCTCAAACTTGGAGTGAAAAATCCCAACTTTTCTCCTCAATCAACAAAACAAAACCAAACTTAAAACAAGCAAAGTCTCACTGGAAATCAACTGAAATAGTTACGACTGGGTATAATTTAAATCATGATGTGACAAAAGGACAAGTTTGTTCTCAAGGCAGAACCATTTAGGGTCTCCAGGGTAAATCTGGAAGTTGAACAGAAGAAAAGCACACTTATCCTCGGGATGGGAATTTGGAGTTATGAATTCTGACTTGCAAGGATGCTTCCTTTCTAGGGTTTTGTTGCATGGTAGTTACAAAGAAAGTGGTTATCCACTTGAGGTGTAATATTAGCAAACAAAATCAAGGCCAGCAAGAATTATGTGTTTTCCAGTAGTTTTGTGTAAGTATAATGGAAATGCTGTCATAATAATACACCCAGTAATATTTTGTACAGTACTTCCTCCTCCCTTCACCCAATTGGCACTAAATATCAAAATAACATGTTTTATGAGTTAATGGCTTGATCTTGCTTTTTATTCATCTGAAGGAATGGATATGCTCCTTAACTACTTGAGAATTTAAATTTCTATTTAAGTTTAGAAATTTATTTATGTTTAAAGACTACTATTTTTTACCAGTAGCCTTGACTGACCCTTATTGTTGTGCATCTGTCCTGCCCTAGAAAGAAAATTGTCAGTCAATTTCCTCTTTTGCTCTTGTTCTTGAAGAGCCCTTCTGTGCGTGGAAGCTGTGCAGACACTTAACTGAAGCAAGTCTTAGCTAAACAGCATAAAAAATTATTACTATAAGAAAAAACATTTTTACTGTGAGAGTGGTTGAACACTGGAACAGGTGGCCCAGAGAGGTTGCAGTGTTTCCATCCTGGAAGATATTCAAAACCCAACTGGTCACAGTGCTGGGCAACCTGACCTGAGCACTAGATCTCCAGAGGTCCCTTCCAATTTCTACTGTTCTGTGACTCCGGAATTCTGTGAAGTGCATAATGGTTGGGAAACTGTCTAAATGCTGATTACTGAGAGAACTAGAAAAAGTCTACAATTCATGTACGGAAGCACCAGCAAATGTAAAAATGCTGTTTCACAAATGTAATACTTTTCTAAGTTAATTTAGAGCATTTGAGAGTTTGAAGTGTAAGTGCTGTTGAGGATATTTCCATATAAAAAATACAGAATAGTAACTATGGTATTGGTATTAAATAGGTCTAATGTCCTAACAACAATTTTGGTAATTATAGGATTTTGAATTATGGGAATTTGGGGAAGTTAGAAGACTTATAAGTTACAGTCAGAAGAGTTTCATTTTTATATGACAAAAGGTACAGTTCTTGTCACACACAAATGGGAGAAAGATGGAAAACAAGCGCATAGACAACTTGAGAGTAATATGAAGAATGAAATGCTGTTAGAAAGACAGCAACATAAACGTTTATGGGTTTTTTTATTCATATTTTCCATTCTTGTCCCTAGGCTGTCATTCCCCTGTACTGTTGATGGCTTGTGTTTCTGAAGGCAGTAACGGCAAAACTGTTGATACCACTTTTCTAATTTTTTGCTCCTGTGCCAATGTTTTTTAACTTAGAGTAACAGATTGCAAAATACATTTATTGATCTTTGTCTAACTGATTTTCTTAAATGAAAATAAAAAAGAATGACATAGGTCAGTGATGAATGGTTTAGTTTGTTTCTATGAGCTTCTCCTCAGAAGTGGTTTGAAAAGAAATTGAAGTTTTCATATACTGTTCATGAATGGAGCATTAGTAATGGCCTCATTCTGTATACAACACATTACATATACATCTTTAATCAAGTAAGGAGTTTCAGTAGGTGGCTCCTAATGAGCTATTTGCTGCATTTCAGAGGTGATTTATTGATTGGCTTTCCGTTAATTATCAGTAGGAGCTCTGCCCTTCAGTAGATATGTCTCCATTGGCCAGTTTACAGTCCTTAAACTATTCTCTGATCCTACCTTTGTCTGGTGTTTTGTTGCCTTGAATCTTGTAGAATATTTACTTCAGCACAAAGTGGAGAATCAGAACAGTAATGTTTTGCATCTGTTTTGCTGAGACGAAAGTAACTACTTCTTGTCCACATCAAAACACAGTCAGGACCTTTTCCTTCAGATAACTGCCACTAAAAACACATGGAATCACAGTGCACCACTTAAAAGTCTGAGTCACACCTCAGTAAAATCAGCAGGAATCTTTCTATTTAATTGAATAAACTTCTGATTGGATCGTGAATAGCTCTGGCTTATATTATAGTCAAAGAAGTCTCTTTCTTCTAAGAGGCAGAAGTGACTCCCTAGTGACTTCTAATGCTGTTTTTGAAAAGTAGAAAACCATAAAGATGAGACTGCAGAATAACAAAGAAATAATTGAAAATACCATTACCACAGTTTACTTCTTAGTTGCTGACCACAAAATTCAAGATTCAGCTCAACTGAAAAAAACACCAACCAACCCCTACAATGAGGACTATAGTCTGTATGTGTCCAGACTGCTGGGATAATTTCCCTCCTCACGCTTAAACAGTCTGGACTGTAGTAGCTACTTATAATTTGGGTGTCATTCTTTGTTTGCAGACTGAAAATATTCATGTATTAAGCTGAATGCTTTTAACATAATATATTAATATAACACATTAGTGCAATAGCTAAGACTAATATTTTTAGAAAGATACATATTACTGCATATTAATAAATTTTCTTCTTAGTAAAGTGGGTTCCTTCTGGTCTTGATGTTTACTATTCAATAAGATGAAACAAACAAGCATTACTATTTTCTTTCATCTTCTCATTCCTCCTTTTACTACTGACTTTCAGATTTCATATGAAAAAATGAGCATTCTTTAATAGAAAAAAAACAACAACAACAAACCAACCCTGAAGTTCTATTCGCTGATTAGCAACTAGCTCTCATAATAAAAATAAGTCTTTCCTAACCCAGAAACATGCACCATTATGATAGTAAGGAACCATGAACTGGATAGCATACTTATTACAATACCATATATTTTACTCATCATAGCCACAGGATCATATATGAAGTATCCAGTACAGTATGTTACTAAAATGCCTTTCTTATACAGATAAGGTTATACTTCAAACATCTTTCTTAAAATACATTTCCATACAACCTGCAATCAGATGTCTCAAGATTAGCAAATCAATGCCTACACTTTCAGTTTCAGGTACATGATTCGAGTGTCAAAAGGTTATGGTTATCAGAACTTGTTACCATCTGATGGTGTTTAATAGCTCATATAATCCAGGTCACACTCCACTTCCTTGCAGCAAGTGATGTTCTCCCCCCCCAACAAAGAGAGATACTGACTGGCACACTTGGTGACAACCTCAAGGTAAGGATCTTGAATAACAGAGGCTTAAATGATCTCTCAACATTTGGGGTGCTACCCTAAACCAGGGTTTAGGCAAAACGATACAGGGAATATTTCCGTTCCACTGTCTGGTATTGAACTTCATCACCAAAATATTACATTACCATGAAAAAGAGCACAGGGATAGTCTTTTTTTGTACACAATGGCTCTTTTTAACAGTTCTTATTCTTGAGTGTTAGGTACCAGTACAGGGATAATCTTCAGCTATGAAATCAAAACAGCAATGCCGTAGGATACCGATTTCAGCAGAAGCTGTCTGCTAAAATTGTTAGAGAACCAGTTAGAAAGGTGTCTCATTCTGATTAAGCTACTTGTTTCTAGTAACTTTGTAATTTGTTCAGGTTCAGAGGCAAAGAAAGAAATTTGTGTTCTTTATTTTCACCCCCAGTAACCCACTGGATTTGTGTACCTTTCTTTTAGAATGAGAAGCACTGAATTTCCAAGGTAGTATTAAATAGATGCATTGTCAGTAACACTAAGAAAATCCCTACTCTTATACAGTTAATTAGCCTTGTTACATTAATTGAAAACCATTCAGAACTCAGATCTGAATGGCGGGCGATCTGGGAAAGCGGCCAAGGGGGGTTTTAGAGAGTGATGCACAATGTGCCTCTCCACAGCCCGCCAGAGGCAACGGACGCTGCCTTCACAGGGCAGTGGATCAGGCTACGCTCCTATTCAAAAATGTTGCTGAGGAGCCATGTATTTATTTTAAGTAATCACATTTAGTAGTGGTTGTAATAATGAAAAAGGTGGAAAGGGAAAGCCTTTTAAAGGGCTTTCAGCAGTTAAGAAGCAAGGAAGGTATCTTCTTCCAATGACCATAAGGGTGTACGGGGGGCAGATTGATAATGGCTAAACCCTCTTCAGGAAATAGCTGTGCCTTCTTGCCAGTGTTTGTGATGCTCAGAACACATTTTTGCCCCTTTTTCCTTGTTCCCAGTTTTGTTCTCTGAATAACAGAATGTTAATAAAATAATGACAGATCATAAATAAAAAAGTAGATTGAATATTGTTTACACACAGAAACTGAACTCTGCCATGTAGCAAATAGGAAAAATAGGACTAGGATGAAAACAGTTTTAAGAACTGGATCACTGAATGTGAAGACATGTTTGGTCAGCTCTTTCTGAGCTTCCACTCTAGAAGAAAAGATGAAATACAGTAACAAAGTACCTTATGATGGCTTTCCCTTACTAAAAGGCAAAAATATAGAAATATAGAAAATTAGGAATTATATGTACATTTGGATTCTAGTTTATGGAAAATTGAATTACAGCATGCTTGTCTTAAAGAAAATAAATGTGTTTGGAGCAAGTTACCCTCAGCCAAGGACCAAACTCTCACCCAGCCACTCCGTCACTCCTTCTCTTCAACAGAACAGGGGGAGAAAATAAGATGGAGATACTCATGCACTGGGATAAAGAGAGATTGCTTCCCAGTTATCATCATGGGCAAACCAGGCTCAACTTGGGAAAAATTAATATCATTTAGTACCAATAAAATAGATTGGGGTATCAAGTAACAAAGACAAAAATTGAAACAACACCTTCCCCCCCTTTTTCCCAGGCTTGACTTCACTCCTTTGCTGCTGCCTCTTCTTACCTGAGTGGTGGGAGCGCGGAGGGGAATGCGCGGTTGTGGTTAGCCCATAAAGGTTCCCCTCTGCTGCTCCTTCCTCCTCACACTTTTCCCCTGTTCCAGTGTGGGTCCTCCACAGGCCAGAGTTCCTTCAGGGAATATCCACGTACTCTGGCCTGGGGTCCTTGGAGGGCTGCAGGGAAATACCAGCTCCANAAAAATTAATATCATTTAGTACCAATAAAATAGATTGGGGTATCAAGTAACAAAGACAAAAATTGAAACAACACCTTCCCCCCCTTTTTCCCAGGCTTGACTTCACTCCTTTGCTGCTGCCTCTTCTTACCTGAGTGGTGGGAGCGCGGAGGGGAATGCGCGGTTGTGGTTAGCCCATAAAGGTTCCCCTCTGCTGCTCCTTCCTCCTCACACTTTTCCCCTGTTCCAGTGTGGGTCCTCCACAGGCCAGAGTTCCTTCAGGGAATATCCACGTACTCTGGCCTGGGGTCCTTGGAGGGCTGCAGGGAAATACCAGCTCCAGCACCTGCAGCAGCTCTTCCCCTCCTTCTTCCCTGGCTGTGGTGGTCACAGGGCTGTTCCCCCACACTATTCCTTCCGCCCCCCACCATCTGTCCAGTGTTTTCTTTACTTTCTTAAATATGTTTAGAATCAGAGAATGTTGAATCACCTTGGTTGGAAGGGACCTTTAAGATCATCGAGTCCAACCATCTACCTAACACTGCCAAAACCACCACTAAACCATGTCCCTCAGCACCACGTCCACCTGTCTTTTAAATACCTCCAGGGATAGCGATTCCACCACTTCCCTGGGCAGCCTGTTCCAATGNGCTGCATGGGGTTGTTGTGACCCAAGTGCAGGACCCCAGTTTATCTAGAGGGTCCCCACACAAGACCGAGGGGCTCAGCTGTGGCCTGCGTGGGTCGGTTGGAGCTGGTTGGAGCCGGCTGGAACTGGCTGTATCCAGCACGGGGCAGCCCCAGGCTCTCCTCACAGAGGCCACCCCTGCAGCCCCCGCGCTGCCAGCGCCTCACCAAGTAAACCCAGTACAGTGTTTGATTCAGAAATTTGATTAAATTCAGATAGGAGGGAACATGAAAGTCTCTTGGTAAGGAAAGCCTTTTGGAGGTAATAAGAAAATACTCCTGAATAGTTGTAGGATATTTTTTGTACATTGAAAGTTAGTAGTAGCACTTGATTTTCTGACAAATATCTAGTTCTTCAAAGAGGCAGATCGTTTGTTTTCTGGAATATGTTGAAAAACTGCTGGGAAAGATTCAACTCTTTTGGGAAATAACGCTTCGAAACAGAGGATGGTGTTGAAATTCTGTGTGGAAAATAAAGATAAGCACCCGAAGGCTCTCCTCTTTTTATCATACTGTGGTTGAACTAGTAAAGGTACCTTTCCTTTAAAATATTTCCTTTTTAGATCACTACAGAGTTCATTCCAATGTCCTGAACACCATCAGGTTTTTAAGATGCTTTCATAGTCAAGACTGTCATTAAATGCTGTAATTCATTGCTATAGTGTATTTGCTCTGTTTTCCTCCCATATGTATGTCATAAATTACTCTAATTCCACATATCTTATTATAGCTATCCTTATTCGTTCGTGTCTTTGACTTTTTGCTACTATGACCTCTTTTTTTTTTTTTTAACTACAGATCATTTGGTGACCTGAGCTCTTTTTGTAATAATGGAAAAAAAACGGGATCAGGGTATGCGTTTTGCAAAAATTGATGCTTGAATTATTAAATACAACTCTATTCCCACGTGCAGCGAGAGACAAGTAGAAAATGGAAGCTGTCTATAATTTAATTATAGTACATACAATAATTATCAGATGTCATTAAGACCCTGATTTTCACTATGATGTGCAAATAGAGAAATGGCCAATTCACAACAAGGAGGTTTTGTGTGGCTTGCAGAGCAGGACTGGGTTCTTTTTTGTGCAAAACTGGACTTTTTATTTATTTCTTATATTTATTTCTGGTGACAGTATGTCACTCTAAACTTTTAATTGCACACAGTGAATACACGACACTAACAGGTATTATAACTTAAAGAATCCCTAGCTTACAAATAATTTATTTTTAATGCAAATCACAATAGATAGGCATATTCTAGAAAAGGAATCAGAAACAGTATTCTTATTTCTAAGTGATTCCTATTCAAATTGTGTGCCCATGCTACTATTTTGAAATTAAATGCCACAGTCTCAGCTCTCTAATGATAGAAATGTGTTGATTATTACAGATCTTTAAACAGCACTCAGGCACATACCGAAACAGATTGATAATGCCAACTGGATACAAACTGGAAGTGTTAAATTCTGCTGCCAGTTTCAGATGCTTTGAAACACTTCAAGAGTAGAGTTCTGGTGGCTCCAGACTGAGGACTGTGCTAAGCACTGCACGCATATGTAACAAAAGGTCCCCATCTCCGCCAGCTTACATCCCAAGCATAACAAGATTCCCGTTGACCAGATGAATGCTCAAATGACACTGGGCAAAGGTCATTAACACAATGAAATGAAGAGATGAAAAATTCAAAGTCTAATTATCATATCCATGCAACTGAAGTAGAAACTGGCAGGAAAGATGTCCATAGTTCGTTGAAGGAGAAGTGAAAGTCTACTTGTGGCACTGTGTGGAGAAAGACAGGCAGCCTGGGAAATACCAGAAATAGCTTTCAAACATATATAGCTTGTACTGAACATGCGGTGCTACTAATGACTAGTTTTTGTGTACATGTTTTGCATATTAATAAACAAATTAGCCAATTTAAAAGGCACATGATGAAAATTATAATCTATAGGATTTTGTCTAAGGAATGCATTCGACATCTGTGAAGGAGAGGTGTAAGTTTGATTCAAGTTGCTGGACAATTGACGCTATGGTGCTGGTGACGATTAAGCAGCAAAACTCTCAATCCTTTCCAGTGGCCCTACAGCCTTAGTAAAGAAACCCAAGAGGTGAACCAGGTCAGTCTTGAGCCATTTTAGTCAGCCTTCGTGGCTGGGCAAGGCTGAGCAAATCTGGTCCCTATGAGAGTTGGGATTTGAGGCAGACCCTGGGGCAGTGAGTAGGAGCTTCTGGAAGAGCCCATGAGCCCTGTAGCACCTGCCAGGTCAGGGTAACCAGCTGTAGTGGCTTTTTTAGCGGCAGCTGTGGACACATTCAGCCCCTCTTTTCCACCCACCACCAAACAAAGAATTTCTACAAGAAACACCTTAATGTTCTATATTGCATGGGTTTGGGTTTTGGCGGCTTTTATTTTTACAGTTGTCACACTCAATAGAGTGCTCCAACCTGCACACTGAAAATGGCTGCTAGCTCCCACTGAAATTAAGAGATACTACTTTTCAGACCAGTTGAGTTTTCCCATTCAGTTGAAGAAGACTTCCCGAAAAACATACCAAAAAAAGCGCCAGATTCAAGACTGCATCCCACTGCTAATATACAATGGAAATCACAATACACTGCTTGCACAGGAGCTTGATTACTAACAATTTCACAGCCACATTTGCCACGTCACATACTTTCAGTACAAAAGGGTCTTTAAGGCCTTAGCTCTCAAACTGATGCCATGAAATGAGACTTGCAGCTTTCGTGTAATCGAAATAATGATTTCAGGCTGTCATAGTTGCAAGCACATCCTTGAATGCATGACTCAGGTGCAACTTGGGGGCTTAGAAACCAAAATGCAGACCAATTATTTACAGATCTTCTCCGCAGTTGCAGAGTCCTTGGAACTGCCCACCCTAGCGCCAATGTCATATACCTGAATGCCTTTTTCTCTCCCTTACTACATAAAACTGCAGTCTGGATTCTTAATAGTGCCTTGATCCAGCACTGAAATAAGGAACTGCATGCTGGTCAGACTAAACCCACCAAGGCCAGTGTCTAGCAGGTACCAGCACACTCCGCTCGAGTCTGCCATGAGGAAGGCTTTTACCTCAAGTAAAGCACAGGAATGATGCCGTGCCTACTCCTTCTTTTTCATGTAATGGATTTTCCACTGCATTTGCCTACAGAATTATATATTTAAGCTGTGCTACCATGCATTTTTAAAAAAGTTATTGCTTTCTTTCTTCCATTATAATTTTAAGGGCCATCTAATGCTTTTGGTAATGTGGAATTTTTTAACTACCTTCAGTAAGAGCATAGTTAAACCCTGTAGGCAAAAAATTGAGCTCTGTATCACTACAGAGTTTCTCTACTTATAAGGAAGAAAATATTCACTAGCCAAAAGACAAAGCCGCAAGCATTTCACTTTGGAAAAATACACGTTTCAGGATATAATATAAACAAAACCCCATCCCCTTTCATCTAAACATTTGTTTTTACACCTGTCATGCAGGACTAAATATAGTCTAATTCTGTGCTCTGCCACCATATGTTGCCAGTTTCTGAGTGCAGCGAAAGTGGTTTTAGATTTAAAAGGTTCTATGCAAATTCCAACTGCTAATGGCACTCATTTTTATATTCAAAATGGGTTTGCTGCTTTATGCAGATGTTTAATTTCTACTTGTAGTTACTTGAGGTACGTTCAGTCATCAGGTGGCACTTGTCTAAATTTTATATGGTATAATCATCCTGTACACCTGTGAAAGATTCTTGAGAAGACTAAGGTACAGCCAACTACTCACAGAAAAAGTTAGTTCGTGATGATCAGCACATTATGAAAACACATAAGTCACTGCTTAAGCTTATAGCCTCCGTATATGCAGTCCTTACAGATTACATCTTCTCAAATAGAGTTATGGCCTTGTCTTGACACACTTTCACAAGCAAAATGGGATGCTCTGGAAGCGGGTTAAGGGAAGCATGCCTCCCAATGTTTGTGACAAGACTCTTGCTTATAACCTGTACATGCAAACACCTTTAGGTCAGGCACAAAGCAAATCCATAAGCAAATACCACTCTGCACATGAAGTGATAACTTTTGTCAGCATAACTGGAAACTGAACTTATTGTAATAAGTTCAACAGAACAAGCCTCCCATGAGTCCCACAGAGTGGCAGCAACAGAAGAGAGCATCTGTTGAGAATTAAATATGCCAAACCCCAACAACACAGCACTAACACAGTGTTTAAGGGCACCTCACGATTATTCCCTGCAGGAAAAGAATCAGCCCTTTCATGCCCTTAGTCCTACTCCAGGAATATTACAAACTCATGAAAGGGTTGAATCCCTAGTTCAGTCATCCAGATCACTTATATTCATCCTGATTAGCTCAGCTGTTCCCTGGGTGAAGCATTTTCACTGAAGCTCTCACCTCGTGCAGATGTTGCCTCATCACAGCTTTTCAGATCTGGACAGCATCACCTTGCAGACCTTCCTCAGCATCAATTTTGCCCTTTTCTTCCTAGAACGTTTAAGCCAGGTGGAAAAGCCTGGCTGTTGTTTTGTTCATAGAAAAAAAGAGTGGAAGAAAAGTTGTCACTACTACATCCCATAATAAATACTTCATCATTTTTTGGCTTCCAATTGTCTCTAGTAAGTCTTTACAACACCTTTAATACTTCACGACCTCTCAGAGAATTAACTTTTTGTTACTTTGTAGACCTTGAGCCATAAAAACTTTTATATGCAGTCCACATTCGTGCTTATTTTAAAGAGTGTCCTCACACCCGTCTGGAGAACACAGCTTCCTCCAAAACTCTGGTGACAGCAGGGAAGAGTATTTGGAAAGCAAGTATGACCATCTGATAGCTTATAATATATATTCTCTATAAACTCACAAGTAACACCTGAAACATATGGCAACTCAAAGTCAAAATGTTGCTCAATATTTCAAAATACAGATTAATAATTTTCTTCAGCATTGTGAAATTCACTAGTGCAAAGCAACAGCTATGACACCTTGTGGAAACCACACCTTTTTTGCCCTGCCTAAAAGGCAAAGGGCAGAGCAAACAGGAGAATTGCAAAAAGCTTAGAAAACTAAAAGAAAACTTGCGGGGGAGTGGGAGGGGGAACAAAACAAAAAAACAAAACAAACCAACAAAACAAGTTCGAAAGCTGGTTGAGTGTACATTATCTTCAGATGCCCAACTTGAAATATATCAAGTGCTTTTGATTTTCAGGAAGCCCCAAATTTGCCTTCTAAAGACCATCTCCTATAGGACAAGGCATATTGGGAATTCCTTGTCCATTCAAATTCCTTTGAAAAGTGTTGGCCAAGAGTTTTCTTAGCTCTTCAACTAAGCTGATGAGTTGTCAGTTGCTCTTCTGAAGAGACACATTATAGGATGATTTGAGATTGACTTTTCTTGAAACTCAAATCAGGCTCCAGTAATGAATTATATAAAACTGTTAATCCAGAGCTTGTATAACTAGTGTGTAACTATTAACTTGTGTAACTTGTGGAACAGTTACATCATCTTATTTTGCATCCACCTTTTTCTGTTCTATGCAATTAAAGACAGTGACATGAAAAGACCATCAAATAGGTACAGGACACATCACGATAAAAGGTTTTATAGCCATGATTCTGGGAAGAGTACGTTCCTCACAAAGAAGTTACACAACTCATTCCTAGAAGTGCCAATAAAATCTTTATTCCTCTCCTTCCTCACCCTTTCCCATCCACACACATGCTAGCACAAATTTTTATGCTATTTTTTGGGAAAATGTATTTTATTACTTTTTCAGAGTTTGAGCCTGTTTGTCATTCACCTAGTTTATTCACTACTCTGTATCTGGTGAGTCTTTTAAAGCTTCACATACATACCATACAAATATAAACATACGTAAATTCCTTCTTTATCCTATCCCTTCATTAGGTATCAGAGAAAAGATTTTAAAATATTTTAGGTCAGGTCTGGAAATATTCACTGCTAGGTCATGCTGTTCTGAACATACTGTCTTGTAAAACAACATAACGGGAAACTTGTGGATTATTGCATTGGACTACTGGGATTCCAGTCTCTCCCAAATCTTTTAAAGCATTTGCAATCAACCTCCTAGTTAGAGAGTCATCAGTCAAATAATCAAAACATGCATTTTTAGAGATAATATTTTTAATCCATTTTGAAGTTTTGCATTTCACAACTGAGAACACACGATGATGTAGTAAGGCAGAACATAAACAGCCAAACTGTATTGCAGATTTCGCTAGGGATTTCTTGGGTCAGAGCAGGCAAACAGATTTCTAACTGTCACACACTCTGTCTTCCTCTGAAGTAATGAATCATGGTTTCTCTCTCTTTCACAGAGCACTTCAGATTTAAAGGGTAAGTACTTTTTTTGCTTCCTCCCATCCTCCCCTCAAAGAGGAAATAAAAGTCACAAAATAAGAGGGGGTTTCTTGATCAGAACAATGACAAAACCAAAACTGATAGAATAAAGCCAGACATTTCCGTGGAGCTTATTACAACAGCAGGTACAACTTAACAAAATCCAAGAAAGGATTAGATATTTGGGGATAGAGTTTCCAATATATATTATTTAAAGATACTCTAAAACTTCTAACTGAAAAACCTAGGAAAAAAAACTAAACTCATGGTTTAAAACGGTAACTGTTATTAGAAGTTAGGATGGCATTTAATACATGGGAAAAATTTTTACTGTAGCTGCTTATTGGAGTTTTTGGTACTGCCTTCAATCTATACTACTGCTCACTAGCTATTGGAAGTCTGGCTACAGGTTTGATCCACTGTGTCGATACCAGTATTTGTATTCTGTTGTTTATTACATTGATAAAGTACTATAGCTTCACAGACTGAAGAGACAAAAGTGCTACCTAAACAAATTAACAAAGCTAAAAAAAGCTTAAACAGTATTTCTTAGTTACACTATTAGATTATGTGCAGTACAGGTGAATTCCTCTGAAGTGGCTCATAAATTTCAGACAAAGACTTTGCCTCCTATAAAGTCTGAAAGTTGTAGGTACCGCCTTCTGTAAATATTAATAATGGCACCGGAGCGAATGCCACAAGCACAAGGCACTCGGCCACTCAGAGCCTTCCCAACAAAACCGTCACTACCACATAGACTCCATAACGCTTGTTCTCATAGCTTCCTATAAGATTACAAATGTAAAAGAATTTTTCTATATATACCACAACAACATGTGGATTAAAGACCATTGCTACTTGCATTCTGGACATAGCATTTAAATGTTTTTCGCAGCAGTCAGGAAAGCTTCAGTGTGCTTTTGAGCACTCGCAGTGACTGACCCAACCCAAATTATATCCGTCCCCCAGCCAGTCCTCTCTAACTGCAGTCCAAAATGTACTCTTCAACCATAAACTACCTGAAAGCAGCCACATTTAATCTCTTTTACAGATTAAAAAAATTTTAAAAATTATGGAACTTTTCATTCGCTATAAAAGACGCCACCCTAAATTCTGCCAACAACCTGACAGCCTGAGCGGGTGCCCGGCAGAGATGCCTTGTGCCTCGGTTCCCTGGGTAACGAGGACACAGGCTCAGGAATGGAGCACAAACCTGCCAGGAACAACGCAGGAGCCATTCCACTTTTTTGCTGCTCTGTCATTTTAAAATATCTCATGAGCATTCACTGCCTCAAAAGGCAGCTTGACAGAGGCAGAAATTGCCTTGTGTGCGTTCTCCTTTTGAATCCAGGGCAGATCAATGATTGTTTATTTATCCTGAGTGAAGCAAGTGATGGTTTTTCTCCAAATTCTAGCAGACAACAATCCCATCACTGAACCTGGCATGACACGTGTCACACAGAGCTGGGAAGGGGCACAGGACTGGAGCAGGGACTTAGAAACTGACTGCCTTGGTCACACTGAGAGCACAATTACTTAATGACAGCAATTTACCAGTTTTACAGTTTGCAGGGCCAAGGAAATATCGCTTGTGACAGTGGAAACAAATCAAGCCTGAAGTGGTTATTCAGCACAGAAAATCAGAGCTAGTTCTTCTAACACTGATAATCATGGAATTTATTTCAGTGCTTAATTAATGCTTTGGATACCCAGTTCTAAGTAGATTTGCTGCAAAGTTTGGGACACCAGTCCTTTTAGACAACCAGAAGTTATGGATTAAACTGTCTTTCCTTCTTCCAGTTATTAACTTGATACTAGATTTTTTTCTCATGATTGTTCACTGTATGCCATTAGTCTTCCAACTGTGAGAGTTATTTATTTGTGCTGTTTTCCTAAGCAACCCTGCTAGCTCCCTACTGAAAGATCATGCCTAAGAATACAGCTACCGACGCCGGCTGAAGTCTCTCAGTTCACAAGCAGAGGACATTAAGGAAGAAAAGGGTTGTTGAAACCTCTCAAGGCTAGATTAATAACTTCACCTTTCCACATTAAATGAGTGCTTTTCAAATTTGTATTATCATCAGCTGTAACAGGAGTTCATAGACAGAAGAATTATGACTTTTTTATATTTAAAATCACTTAAAGAGATAACACAGAAAGGGATTTGGTTTAACAGGTAACGAACTCAACAGTCTCTCAGGAATAACGTCATCAGTGCACAGGAGGGGAAATCCCAGCTATATGTATTTTTCCCCGTTGTTTATGTACAGCTGCAGTGAGGATTTCTTAGTTATAGTAAAGAATGAGTCAAAATGTGAAAGAACTGGTAATTAAATTAGGGGGTTGATTTTTGACTGAAAAATTAATTAGCCCAAAAACTAACAGACAGAGGTTTTTACAGTCGAATAGCTTTCAGACCGAAAAACACTAGAAATCTATCACTGCTTTCTGACCTACTTTCCATGGTCATCGCTAATTCGATCTTCTTGCCTTTCGTATCTCTCTGTCTCTGCCAACAGACAGATGAGCAGTGGAAGAACAGAGGAGGCAGGTTGGGTTAAGAGGCCAGATGAAGGCAAATCATAGCGAACAAGAGACTGGAAGATTTCAGAGACCTACTCCCTAAATAAGCAGACAATTACTCTTATTAGGATGAAGTCAAAGGACATTATTATTACAAATACAGTATGTCTCATAAATCACCAAAAAGTGTCCAAGTAAATGATCTATGCATGGATAATGTAATGTCTGAAACAATTACTGTACCACTTACAGTATCAAATCTAAATTCTACAAAAAGTTAGTCAAGACAATTGAATAAAGAAATCTGTTGAAAGATGAAACATCAGAAATAGGGGGAAAATTGAGCACATCAGACATTTTCTAAAAGAATTATTGTTTTTTTTTGTTTAAGAACTATGTGTTTGTTTTGAAACAGAAGCAATTTATAAGATGTGAAATAACCCAGAAATCATAGATTTCATTTCACTTCAGCTATTTTACTTGACCCGAACAACATAAAAGAATGCTTTTCAAACTAATATCATTTTGCTTTTTTTCCCCTCTAAGAAACTTTTCATATGTCCCAATTTCTGTCCTGAGCCCTCCCACATCAATTTTATTCTGATTTCCTAAGTAAACAAGGTTTGTGTAACAGCACTGTCAATTGTCTTCTGTAGCCCATGTCTTCCAATAGCTTTTCACCCCATTGACCACTTTAAAATAACTTATATGAAGGTACAAATTTCTATAAATGTGTCTGAGAATTGACAGCTGTTTGGAGAAGGTAGACCCATTTCCCTATTTGGAGCAAGACAGCGTAACTCCAGCAGTTTCCTGTTAGCCAGGCAGCATATACATCGACTAAGCCAGCTTCTGCATGAGCTGCCACATGCCCAGCCAAACGTGGAAGAGATTTAGGAGCCAGAAAAAAAAAGAGGGGGAGAGGACAAGAGCATTAGCACATCGGGATGTTCTGTGAGATAACAGAGAGAGGGAGAGAGATTTAGGACACAGATCAACTGAAAGCTAGTCTCCACTAGTTTTACTGTTCACATTACTTTTTTTCTTGCCCTCAAATTTTTCAGTTTAGCCCCCAAAATGAAGTAGTCGCTATTGGCACACTCTTAATTAAATATTAATAAACTCTCAGGTGCAAGCCACATGAAAGAGATCCAGAATCTAAACTTCAAATGATTAGGAGGGTTTGAAGAGAGGTACCTGACATCCAATTATGCTGCCTTGATTCTGAGGATCTGCATCCTCTCACCTCAGCCCAAGTACAAAACAAGCAACTGACTGCACTGATCCATGTCCATGGTTCCTAAAGGCAACTATCACACCTTTCTATGTTTGCTTCTAATAAACACAAAACACATTGCTTATAGGGATTTAGTGCCTTTTTGAGATGAACAGTTTATTCCTCACTGAAAATTATATGGGGACTGGCACAGATGCAAAACTGGTAGGAGCGTCAAGTCTGTCAAAGAACATGCAGATGTCTTCCCAGTCCCATGTTGTGTATACACCTGTGTAATCCTGTTTTAAGGAATGTGTTGACTTTTCCATCCTTAAAAGAGCTAACTGGATTTTGTGCATATCAGTTATGACCATAGGAACCTACAGGCTGTGTTTCAACCAACTGTCTGAGCTCTACCCTCTTACACCGAGATTTCTAGGGGAGCTGTGTGCTCCCCACCACCATGGAATAACAGCACATGTACTATTGTTCTTTATAGTTTTTCAGAAATTCATTTTTATTTGTTTTTTTTTCAGTCTGCAAATTTCCCTTTCAGAAAGCCATCAATATTGGAAATAACAAATATTCCCAAAATGGTATTCTCTCATTTACTGTATTCTTTCTACAATCCCTTAGCAAAACAAAAACAAAACAAAATACTACCAAGTTCTATTTTTTTTTTCAGTAAAGCTGTGGAACAAAAATGACGAATTTCAATGAAAGATTTTTAATTGGAAAATACTACGATAATGAATTTTCAGTCAGCTCAATAACAAAAGAGAAAGTAGAAATACAAAGGTATTGTTCAACTCCATGGTTAAGGTTGTATGAACTGTTAGACCTTCACCTAGATTAAACACACTTGGTTTCACAATTTAATAATCACAAATGTGAAAAAAAAAAAATTCTTCAGAACATGACAGAACTAGATATAAAATTTTTAACTTAATTCATAATTTTAAAATATAGATGCTTTATTCTGGAATATTCTGGCCACACAGAGAAAAAGGAAAAGGGGAGTTAACTTCACTGCAACTTTCAGTTTCAAGATTGCTAATAAAATGCATTTCTTTGAATTCAGGAACTGAAGCCATTGTTTGTACTGTCTAATGCAGTTATAGATTTTCTTTTTAATAGATATTTTGGCAGAAAATAAACTAAAAATAACTGGAAATAATTTTGGCAATTTATATTAGAAATAATTAACAGTAAGTGAACTTTTTACTATAAAACCTTTTAGGACAGTTTTAATTTTTTTTAAATATTACTTCTTTATATCGTAGAAGATTAATACAGCTAAAAAGATAGTAAAGCATCAATCATTTAGGTAGTGAAACTCCCTAAGGCATGTAGTAAATCTAATGTAATGTTTGTGGGCTTTTGCTTTTTTTTTTACTTTATAGCCACCTCAGCTGAGAGGTAAAAGTATGTGGGGTATTGATAAAATATTATTTTAGCCTAATGGCTATAATTTTATCTATATTGAGTAACCCAGTTGATACTAAAAGGGGTTTAGTTAGTGTGAGTACAGTCGTTCATACACATTTGTAGAATACCAGCTTGCAGCATGGTGCTCTACTTCAAATACGTTTTTAGAAAAGCAGGTTCAACTAGGGAAAAACATGAAACAAATATAAAGGAAAGAAAGTTCACTTTTGAAAAACAAAAGTCACAGTTCTTCTTAAACCAAAGAGGCTATACTTTTTTACTGTTATTCAGAAATAATAATTATTTTATAGTTTTCTGCTTCCATACTTTTTTTTTAAAAAAAAAAACACCTTTGAAGACGTGCTTTTGTAAGAAAAGAAAACATTTTGCTTCCCTTAGGACAACAGGAAGAAATTTCTGTTGTGTAGCAAAAGTACAAAGTTCAAGTTCAGAAACATATGACACATTTATTTATTTATTTATAATATTTTATCTTCTACCTTATATGGACTAAAATATCCTCAGAGTTCTTTCACCTTTTTAACAATAGAAATTGTTCATGTATTCTGATATTGCCTCAATGGTCTTCTAAAAATTGTTTTAGAACTTCTTTTATAAAAAGTATGTGTCATTTTTAACTATAAGAATCTAATAAAACATTTAGTACAAAATTCTGTAGTTCTCCACTGAAAGGAATCTTCAAAGGTCAGCTATAAATACCTTTTCTAATGCCTTTGTGACTGAAAAGAGCTTCATAATAATGAGTATAATCTTTGTCTCTCCAGATTTTCGTTTTCAAGGAAATCACAAATTGGTAATTCCTACCTGTTAAATTGGTTTCTTTAACTCTCTTCTTTACAGGTGCTCTGCAAGATTCAACCTTTTATAGCAAAGATGAAAAAAATAAACCTGTTTAAAAGGAGTAGCTGGCATCATTGCAACGGAGACTGAAAGACTATCTGCAGGGGAAAAAAAAAAAAGACTTCAGGAAGACAGTCTTCGG
>VYXH01008549.1:62798-88123 GCA_013397275.1 Burhinus bistriatus
TCAGTTCTCCTTCAGTGTGTACAACAAAGTGAAAAGTTTCTTGATTAATACAGAGAAACACGGGAAAACCAGATTAACAGGTAGGATTGCTGCTTTCATTGTTTCCTTAGATGGGCCTCACCCATAGTTGTTTCCAACACCTGAACAGATGTAAAATAAGTCCTGAAGGGCAAAAGAAGCTCCTGATGTACCTTGCAAAATTTCAGTCTTCAGCAGCTTTTATATAAAGTCTATAATAATACGAACAGGTAGTAAAGTTGAAGACATTGCAGAGCTCTCATTCAAGTGCATCTTGTCTGCCCTTTTAAGAGATCTCGTGGAGTAGGTCTTTCTCTGTTTATTTAGCGTTCTCCTTAATGCAATAAACCAAACAAGACACTGAAATATGGAGCTGAGTAAACCAGAGTAAGGTCCATGCTAAATATAAGAATTCCCAACATCTAGGGTTTGGAGTCGCTTGGGGTTTTTTAATTATTATCTTTTTCTTAATCTGGGGTGTAAAATTGTTATTTCATGCCAATGAGCAGAGAGAGAAATACATTGACCTTTGTGGAACAAAAAGGTGTACCGGGATGGAACTAGCCAGTAGTCTTAGCGGCTATTTCACTCTACCTAGGCTTTCCTGCAAAGCAAAAATTCTTTGAGTTATAGATGTATAAATGTCTCTAAGTATTTTCTATATATCTCAGATAAATATATATATATCCCATGTCCTTACTTAAGGTAACTATCACCAGAAGATAAACTACTCCTAGACCTTTCCTGATGACTCAAAAAGAACACTCTTGAAGGCGTCTATAACAAAAAAAGGACCTATACAGATAAAAGTGACAGAATTAGGAGACAGTTTTATTTGAGCTGACACACTGAAAACAGTTCATTTAGTCTGTACGTAAAGACACGGAAGAACATCATTTTTTATGCCTCAGCTACTTAGCCTTTAGACCCGCAGGGTACTGGCATCTCTTTCAGGGCACTGGGTCAGACTTCAATGAGAACAGGAATCACCCTTCAGGTAGTTGTGATATGTACACTTATCTAACAGCCACCAAATGAGGAAAGCCAAGATTTCGATCTCTTCCCTTCAGTCTGACTGAAAACTGGACAGAAGAGTAAGGGTTTTTTTTCCAGAAGTAGTAGCACAAGTAATCAGTTGGCCCAGAAATCTTGCTTCTGAAGGCCTGCCAGCAATAAGTGGTGCTCAAAGGCTGTGTAATGAGCCAGTTACCAGCTCTCAACAACCTGCCCGAGGAATGACATGAATACAGAGCCAGAAGCAAAATAACACACCTCAAAATAACACACAATGCAAGCAATCTAAGGGCTGAGTGATCACTGACCACCACATGATGCCAGACACAAAAAGGAAACTCAGCTGCAAATGGATCATCCCCAACCACAGCCGAAACTGTGGATATGTAAAACAAAACCTAGGAAGTGCAAAATACTGCTCAAGTTTTTAGGTACAAGCAATGAGGGCTACAAAAAACAGATTAACTGTTACTCTTTTTCCTGAGATGGCTTTAAGGCATTCAGTGCATGTAGCTCTGTTACAGAAATCTGAGGATTATTTCATGTCAAGGAATTGTAAAAGGGTACTGATTTTAGAAGACCGCTAAGTACTGACATTTCCAGTGCTCAGGTCAATGCAGCAATAATTCATTTGGTTTGAACTGTTGTGATCAGGAATGCAACATGACACTTTATGTCATGATTCCCCAATTAGTTTATTTCAGTGTAGATCCACACTGCTGCTGAAGGGATTGAGCCTGTCTCCTTCCCCCCTTCCCAATTCTTGTTCCCTCTCTTGTGCTAGCACTAGCACTCAGCGAGACACATGGTGCACCAGACACAGATCTCATCTCCATGAAAACTACATTTGGGGAGTTAGTTTCTAACCAGATCAGTGCCAGATCAAGTTCACCGTGCAGCTGCCTGAATGTTGATGTCAGCTCAAGGAAGGGGAAAGAATAAACAACGAAGGCTATGCCCTTCAGCAGGACTAGGGAAGGGATTGTCCCCCTGTACGCCGCCCTAGCGAGGCCACAACTCGAATATGTGTTCAGTTTTGGGCCCCTCACTACAAGAGAGACATTGAGGTGCTGGAGCATGTCCAAAGATGAGCAACGAAGCCAGAGAACAAGTCTTATGAGGAGCGGCTGAGGGAACTGCAGTTGTTTAGCCTGGAGAAAAGGAAGCTCCAGGGAGACCTGACCGCTCTCTACAACTACCTGAAAGGAGGTTGTAGCAAGGTGGGGGTCGGCCTGTTCTCCCTAGTAACAGGCAATAGGACAAGAGGAAACAGCCTCAAGTTGTGCCAGGAAAGGTTTAAATTGGATATTAGGAAAAATTTCTTCACTGAAAGAGTTATGAAGCATTGGAACAGGCTGCCCAGAGAAGTGGTTGAGTCACCGTCCCTGGAGACATTTAAAAGATGTGTACATGTGGTGCTGAGGGACATGGTTTAGTGGTGGGCTTGGCAGTGTTAGGTAGATGGTTGGACTCGATGATCTTAAAGGTATTTTCTAACCTAAATCATTCTATGATTTATGCCAGTTAAGTTGCTGTCAGATCCCCAGGTAATGGTTGCCACAGAAAACCTTAACATGGAGCAGGCTGTTGCCTACTGTAGCTTTGCATAGAATCAGTGATGGTGACTCCTCAAGCCACCTCTCACAGTTTCTTTTTCTGGCTGACGCTTCATATATTTTTCTGTTATTTAAACTATCCAGTTGCAGTAATAATAGTTATTCCAGCTTCATTAACTAATGAGAATAAATGTCTATTGCTATCTTTCTTAAATCCTTCCTTTTTTTTTTTAAAAAAATAGTCATGTTTCTTACAGTACTTCTTTCCTCTAAGTTGAGTAGGATGAGTTGATTTCCATAGTATCTGCTAGGCTAGGATGTTGGCTTAATAATTATTGATTAAACCCCTGTCCAAATTGAATCAAAAGCATCTCTCATTGCATTGCTGCTTCGGTTAACCCATTCCCATTCAAATGCAAGAATTCTGCTAGAAGAACTCCAAGCCTCTGTTGTTTTCTGCCTAGGAATCAGCATCCTTACCTTGTGTTGTAACTTCCCTGAGCCAATGCAGATCTTACCGTGCCTCTGACCTACTGTGAAGGGAGTTGTATTTTCTACCCCGCAAGCACACAGATCTTCCCTAGCTGCCCTTAGACTAATTTAAGGACACATGGAGAATTTGGCAGAGTCTATTACAGTGCAGTGAATGGAACCACCGTAGTTAGTAAGGGCTTCATGAGCAAGCCCATACTACAGTATCATAATACAAACATATAACTAATTAACTAAATAATGAAGGGGAAACGTAAAAACAGTTTCTTATGCCTGGGGAATTATAGAGCCTAAGGCTCAAATGGCAGCTTTAAATAAGTATTTCTTTGCTTTTGTTAAGACAGGTTGCTTTATTTTAATAAACATTTTATATTAAAATTAATTATAATGTATATTGGATTCTGTGGTTATAATTTGTATTTTCTGCTTTATGTGTCACTCTCTCATTAGTTTCCTAAATAACAGAGAACACACTTAGTCAGTTGGCATTTTCCAGTGTTTTAATTGCCTGCTGTGATATAATTATTGTGACATTTTGGGATGTTTTTAACATCCTGAATTAAATATTCTGACATCCCACAGAGCACTTCATGAAAACAGTCAAACTGTATTCAAGTCATTAGGAGTCTACAGTTGTCCTTTAATATTAAAATTCTTTTTGACACAAAAAATGCAGATAAAATTAAAGTATTTAACAACTTATATCTTATGTCAGTTTTCATCTTTAAAAATTGTAAACTGTTATTAGAATATAATGAGTAACTATGGACTTCAAAATACTGCATTAATTTGTATGGGTTTGGGGGGGAGGGTTGTTTTGTTGGTTTTTTTTTTTNTTTTTTTTTTTTTTTAAGGAGTACAATGCTCCTATGAAATCCTATCCACAAAGCTTAATTAGCTTAATTTTTGTTGAAGTCTCACGGTAAAATATGCTACACCTATTTAAAAAAATAAAATAAGTAATTTATTCTATTCTTTCACAACAATGGTTGTGAAATACTGTACATCTTGAAAAATTATTTTACTTGTCACTAAAATAGTTTATGACACAACATAAAATGCTTTGACTTCTAGATTAGACTTCATTTCTGCAAACATTAATTGTTTAATGGATTAAACAACAATAATGACGTATGTCAAATAAAATTTTGTGAATTAGTTCCTAACAAGGTGCAAGAATACCTAAGAATAAGATAAATTTACATAATAAACAGTCATTTCCCTGTCTTGCTCTTTTCAGCCTGGTTTTGCAAATGGATCGGAAGTTTCCTGGTCTGTGCTAGGAGAGCGTGGAAGAGGTTTTGGGAACCACAGAGCCAAGCAAGTCAGCTCCATTCAGCCCTCCAGTCCAGTCCCTTCTGTCTCTACCACCACTGATGCAAAAATGCATAGGTCTTTCCAGGGACAGAAAGAGAAGTCAGGAGACCAATGGAGAACGATATTGCACACTGGCCATCTCCAATTAATCCTTGGTCCCTAAAGACTCATGCGCTGGCTTGTGCACAGCACTGTATTAAATTGCACTACTGTCAAGCTAGAAAACCAGACAGACATAACCTGACACTTAACTTCCCCATGTGAAAGTATGGCTCTAAGACACAAATTGTGCCTGTTCATGAAATACACTTTTAACGAGCAAGTCAATGATTTAATATATACCGTTCCATTTATACCTAGCACTGATACCCCCGAAACGCAAACAAAATCCTCAATTCATATTCTCACATTTCAAGGCCTAAATCATGATTTTATTTCTCAACTGCAAATTTAGTTAGTCTATAACATCAATCAATGAAATTTCAAAAGATTGCCTGAATTTTCCTACAATAAAAATTAGAAATAAATGCAAAACTGTAACACTGAAGTAATATTCCACAAATTTTAAATGTAATCATGTATGTTTATACAAAAATACATTGGGCTGACCAAGACACAGTCCATGCAAGATGAGTGATAGAACCAAGGTTTTATAGCTTGTGTGGAAATACAGTAGTTGCTAGTTATCAGAACTGAAACTAGAAGGGAGGAAGCAATAGTAAACAGCCCTATAGTAAGTGTGATAGCAAGAATATAGAAAGTGAAGTTCTTTCTAAGGCAAAATACAGCAAAAATCTTCTAAATCAAATCAATTATCTGATACAAGTGGAGATGATGACAGCATTACTGAGCACAGTGTGTGCAAAATTAATGTCCATCATAACTTTAGTGAGAACCTGGAGAGAGAGATAATGGAGTTATGACTAGGGGACAAATCTGCAGCAAGGATGTTACTTTTACGTATACGATTACCTGTCTCTTCTGTGAGTTATAGCTTTACTTATATGAGTATTTATTTACTTTATATCTTTCTGATAGTACACTGATGATTCATACTGACTTGAGCATGCCCTAGTGTATTTGCTACAATAAAATGCACTGAAACAATCCCAATTATATGATCAAAATCTTCAATAACCCAGCTGACATTTAATGCTGACACTCCATCCTCACGTCAAATTTATATACAGACTCGAGAGTCTTTTTTTGTTGAAATCATATCTCTCACTTTTATGTCTTTAAAACACTTTAAATGAGTTAATTACAATTCCAAACAGCAGACGTGAGTTTTAACAGCCATAGGGTTTGCACTAACAGGATATTTGAGCAAATATCCTGTTAACTTAAGTGAAACTAGCTCTCTTGCAGAGTAGCAAGAATATGGAACCAAAAGAAATAAGAGGTTACAAATAACATGGTTAAAATTAAGCTCACATAAACACTGTCTGCATTTATAGCCAGGAACAGATCGGCACTGGTCTTATTTTAGCCCAGTTCTGAATAATTTTTTAATGTAAGATCGGTGCAAGCATCATCAACCCTATTGATCCTATTGAAGCTGAAAGTCCTACTAATTCATTTTAGCTGCTGTTTTAGCTAACTGTGCTAAATGCATCCCCATTCAAAAGAGTATTTAAGTACATGCTTCGTGCAGCTGAACCCAATGTAGATTTAAGCACCCACTTAAATGCTTACAGTAATACAGAGCCCAGAATTTGCTTTCCCTTCTACTTGTAAGTATTGCCAAGCATGAAGATGGTGACAGATAACTGGAACTGGGAAAAGATTATCCAGAACAGCTTACTCAAGTGTTCATTTTCAGGCATGAAATCTGAAGGGACAGAGTTTTTTTAATTTGAAATATAATCAGCCGACATTGTACTCCATTGTGGTGTAGTATTAAAAACCAAAGAATAAACCAAATAACTGTTAAGTGCCAGAAGCAAGCCTTTAAAAAGGCTTTCCAAAAGTTTTATGAGATTTTTTTTTTTGCAGGAATATCTACTAGAAAAAAAAAATAATTTTGTGCTTGTGTGTTGAAAGACGCTAAAATACTATCTCTTAATTTTGTTAGAAAATAACCACCCATCTAACAAAAAACCTTAATGTTCTAGTTATTTCATTCATGACTTGCTCTGAGATAGTACAGAGTTACCACCAGATATACCAAAGTGATACCTGAGGTCATAAGTAAAATTGCACTCATGTTTCACCACTGTCAGCCAAGTTATTTCTCTATTAATAAATGTGAATTGTATCATTATCTTTACTGAAGGAAAATTATATTAGGACCACCTACATTAGCATTTTAATTCAATCAAAAGTTAGTGTTTTCAAGCATGCCTCCCACTCATCAGCACGTCCTATGCTCCACTTCACATTACAGAGCTGTTTTAGAGTGCAAAAGCTGCATTATTTTCAGATGAAACCAAGCTAGAAGGTATGTTCCAGAAGCACACCTAGTAGTGTCCACTTCTGGCCAGACAACTAGTCCATGGGGCCAGACTACAGGAAGTCCAAAGTAAACCTCCAAAAATATAAATAATGGGGACATAAGACCCGATCACCAATGCATAACTCTACAGGTTCAATGGACGAAGCCACTTGCTGATGTGAACATAGCCATTCTGTCCAGAAAAGTGCCATGGGAAGGTTTGATGCTTAAATGTACAAATCGTTGAAAAACACGAGTTTTAAGAGAAATCATAAGAGCTATGGTGACTGAAATGGATGGCAGCAAGTTTTTCTCTTCTTATGAGGTATATCATAACTCCATGCAATATCATGTCCTCTCTTGCCAATGGTTTCCCAAAATATCCAGTGATAAGCCATTCCTGAGAATTAAGCTTCCAGGTTATCTCTGACAAATCCTTCTTGTCAATGCATCTTCACCTCTTAAATAACAAACCCAACAAGGTGATCCAAACTCCACTCCTGCCCCCATCTGCAGGGATTTAAACTTCTCCCTCTCAAGAAATATGTATAACCACAAAGCTGTGGGTAATTTGAGGGAGAAGGTGCTTTCTATCCATCCTACTGACACTGTGACATCATGCAGAATGGAATTTGTAACAAATTGGATAGGAAAGAGAGAGCTCAACTCTAACTTATTGAACAGGGTATTTCTGTTAAAGACGGGAATACTTGGTGACACGCAGGTAGTTGTAGCTGCCATTACAGAAAGCGAGCCCTAGCATTGGTTTTGGAAAAACATTACAACTGCCTTTTGCTAGGGGCCTAATCCTGTGGTAAGTATTAGGTATGCTCTGAGAATGCCTCCCAGACCAAGCTGCTTAGAGGATTTGGTAGAGAAACAGTTCCCAGATCGCTGCCAGACTGAGGTAGAACACAGGCAAGCCCCCAGCACCCTTGGACGTGCACAGAAACAAAAGTCTAGACACATTTGTACCTTTAAAGGCAAAGAAATTAAGACGTTCAAGTGCATCTAGAATGAAACTGCCACTGAGCAAGGTCGTTTTGGATCATATTTTAGGGTTCACGATCATAAGCCTTTTATTTGAGCTATTATGATTCCTCTGAGTTTGAGGTCTCTTAGTACTTTCCCTACAAAAGAAATAGCAGGACCTTGGGAAAATGACGAGAGGCAACTAACCAGAGCAGACGAACAGAAGGAGGTGCCTACTGCAAGCTGCAGAACTTCACAGGCTTCACCAAGGCAGCTTGAGCACCGGAAGCAAGTCAGTGAAATCAGCCCGAGCGCCAGGCAGCTGCGGTTAGAGACTGCTTCCAGCCCCTCCGCAAGCTGCTTCCAGGCTAGCTCAGATAGCTCTGTGCTCTGCCGCAGTCAACAGGCAGAGCATAAAACCCACCCAGGAAAGAACTTTTGGTATGCGCTTAAGTCCATTTCTAATTAGGAAAGTGGGTAAGTGGATGCTTGAAGTTAATCACCTACTTAAGTGCTTTCCTGAGTTACAGCCATACACTGGTATAACCGATAACTGTATCTTTATGTAGACTCCATTTTATAATTCTATACAGAAGCAGAGAAGGAAAGTATTCAGGTTAAAGAAAGGGGAATGAAGCTGAGTAAATTCTATGCATGCTGGTTTTGTTGGCTTTCTTAATGCTGTCATACCAGTTTGACCTTTATTTAGAAATCTGATTTTTGTCATTTAAGATTGATACGTTTTTAAGCAATAGACTGTTTCTGGAAGGAAAAACATTTCTTCCTTTCTCCTCAGCTTTTTGTTTTTCTTCAAATTATAACAATTTGTGCCATTTCTTACTTCTATTCATAAATAGATACCGTTGTTAGCTTTGCAGTAATTCCAACCATAACTGTTCAGTGTATATGGCAGAGTGCTGTTTCCTGTCCCTCACCCTGGTGAAGCAGCTTTCTGAGTAAATATTTACAGAGAAATAATTTCAGTACAGTTTAATTAAAATGTTAATTTTAAAGAATGAGGAATATATAGAGATGATATGATTAAATCAAATGAAAGAAATCCAAAACAAATAAGAAAACATGAGCTAGATTCAGTATAATCCTCTTGATCGTTGTCGACAACAGCACACTTATTCTTGAAAATGATCATTCAGTACAGAATATTTTATGTTCCCTGAATTCACACAAAACCACTTCCACATCTTTGTCTTTACTAAACATTCCCAAACATACCTCATAAAAAGTGGAAACAATGTTGTTAGTTATTCTGAAAAACTTCCAGGTTTCAGTAAAAGCAGTTTATTCTGCTCACACCAAAATCGAGCCAGGTGCAGTTCTAACATCAACAAGGGCACCTCTTAGTCCAAAGTCTGATCTTCATTCTCTGAAGGTGTTGTTCAGGTTGTTAAATACTCACTGCATTTCATTTCAGGGGTGGGAAAACCATCCCTGTGCAGATTATATTTCAGATTTGGTGCTACTCTTTTCTCCAGAACAAAAGATACCACATATAGCCTCAGTCTTGCATATTTTAAACCAAGCTTTACTGAAAATTCACCTGTGAAAAAGTCACAAAATATGGCTACAGGGTGACAAAAGAAATAATTATTTTGCAGATATAGATCTGGGTAATGAAACAAGAACACAAATATCTTTATTTTTTAGCTATATGTATATACATTTATTTGAAGTCAGGTAAGTTGGGATGGAATTTTTTGAAGATTGCTACAAGTGCAAACACTGACATAAATGGTCTAGCAGGATCAAGGCCTAAACTTATTCAAAAAAGAACCCAAATTCTGCCAGAAGCTTGATGTTAGCTCAGTTTCACCTTTTTTAAAGATAAATTCACCCAAAGATGCTACAGATTTATAATCCCTAAAAAGAAGTTCCATTGAACAAATAATAATGTAGAACAAACTAATCCTGTAACTCGAGCAAATTCAGAAATAGTGAGACATATGTGTAAAAAATGGTTTGAGAACATATCTGACCCCTACCTGCTGAGCCCCTAGAGGCTATGACCTTCCTTGCAGGCCATTTTTCTTACCCAGAAGCTTCCCAAACTGAATATGCTCTGCAGAATCTCCTCAAGAAAGCCAACCTCTTTCTATTCCCTCCGAGACTTAACTCTTTAAGTGTTCACACTACTGTAACTTAACCCTAACTCTTTTACAAATTTGTTTCCAGTTGCAAACTCACTGTGTCCTCTTCCTCAGGCTCTTTCTCACCCTCCTAAAAAGGCAAGATTTATTTTCATCATGTAGTAAAGAAATCATTTATTGTAACGATCCTATTCTTTCACACCTAAGCCTTCTCCCAGGTGAACACTGTTAACTGCTCGCAGGGGAACTACCTCCCTCTCCCCCACGGACTTCACCGGAGCAGAGTGCAACAGCCAGAGCAGTGCAGGTAGGCAGCTGTCGTCTCGCTGCTCAGCCATGGGCTTATCAACAAAACATAACGTAGAACAAACTGTGAACGAAAAGTTCAGTCGACTCTCATAATAGGACTGGTTATAACACTAAGCTTGGGCAATCAGGTTAGATAAAAATAACCTTTGTGTCTTATCTTCTAATGTGAAATGTATCTCTTTTAGAAAAAAAAAACAAGGTGCTGATTTATAGCTCTCATTTGGGGAGTGATTAGCTAGTGTTTTGCATTATTCAGTGCACATACTGGGTGAGAATTTTAATACTTTTTCCTTTGCTCTGATTCTTTTGAAGATTGCACATTAAAGTTTTTTTGATTCTGTATTTTTTTATTTTATTTTAACAAAGATATGTTGATATTGCCTACAAAGCAGACCGTATGCACTGGAGACAAGAGCACTGGTTATGTTAAAGGCAAGTTAGCAGATCCTCAAGCAACCTTTCCACAAATTCCTGGATCCTTACCCCTCCTCAGGGAGATAAATAAGATGACTACCAGATCACTTAATATTTTGAGGAAAGGTGATTACTAAGTCATCACTTCTCAAGCAAGCTATATCAAAATGAAATGAAAAGTTCACTAAAATAAAACCTCAAGAAGCTTATGTAGCTTGGAGGTTTGTGTAGCTTGTACCAAGAGGATTTCCTTATGTCGTGGTTTAGGCTTAACTGAAAAGTAAAATTACTGAACAGAAAATTGGTTCTGTTCTACCTTACAACCTCTTCCTCTATCTACTCTTTCCTGTCACTTGCACAAAGCAGCAAAATTTGTTCTCAATATACAGAAGAAAAAAACATCATAGTGACCCCTTCTTTATATACTTTTTCTGAATTAGTAAGACCATACCCACCTGTATGGTCTTACCGTGTATACCTCTCTAATACTGTCATGTTTATAAGAAGCAATGTGAGGGAGTAAAAAATGTTTAATAGTATGTTTCAATATTCCTTTCTTTTGACTTTCATTTTCATACTGAGCTTTGCTTGCATGATGAGGGATTGCTACTGGTTTATGTGTGTGTACACAGGGATATCTCTGTGTGTATATATATATATATATGGATTTGTTTCCGAGAGAGAAGAATGTGTTACAGGTCATCTGGGTTCTGCACGGCGTTGAACTGTTTCTTCACCTTTAAGGTTTGTTTGTTTATTTTTAATGTTACAAACTGGCATTTTAAGGAAGCATATTGGCTCTGGAGGACTTTTTTTTGATGCGTTTCCCTGCTCTAAGGCATGTTATTGCTTGACTGAATACCTCTGTAAGTCAGAGGAAATGTCTTTCCAGATGACCAAAAGGATGACTGTTTTCCCGTGTCTAGAATTGCCACCGTCACTTAAGTTTGTATCTTTAGATAGACCTACTACATTATCTTTTCCGCTTCTAGTGGGAGCACAGCTGTGCTTCTGAGAGTAAATTCTAGCTGTAGATGGTGTAGCCAATTCCCGTGTTGGCTAGGACAGTTGCATCAGACACTCTATGAAGGGTCACTCTGAAGTATACAAGAGGAAAACAAAATCAAATTAGATGTGATGCCTTAAACACCTCAAGTATATCAAAAGGTTTTGACAAGTCAGAGATTAAATAAAGGGGAGAAGAAACTTTACATACCTTTGGAGGAGAAAGTCTTAACGGATATTGAATTTATTTACCTCATAGTATTATTAAGTCCGGAAGCCCAGACTTGCAATGGTGAGTGAAATTTCATGTGTTTTACACTAAAGCATTTTCGACCTGTCTTTTACATTTTGGAAATTATTTAATGCTCTACTTAATTACCATTCTCTCTACATTACACCACACATAAAGTTATTGACTGTAGAAATAATGAGGGAACAATTTATAAATTGTGACATTCTATACTTTTGTATTTGACTTTGTCTTGAGTGACATTGTTTTATTAGAAATATAGCACAATTTTTTTTAATCCTCATTTGAAGATGGGAAGCATCTGACAATGTAGTGGTTAATAAGGAATCCTTACCGAAGAATTTTGTTTAGTGGGTCTCAGTAAAGATTGACAGATGGCTCCAGCACTATTTGATACTTAAAAAAATGGATTGCCGTTTTGAAGTTTTCTTTAATGATCTGAAAGTAAACAGAAAATCCCAAAGATGAAAACTTCAATCTGATGCAAAAATTGTTGCTTCTGTCAATGACGGTGAGGATGAGCTTATTGCGTTGCATCCAGCTTATTAAATAAAATGTAGGTCTCAGTATAGCCAAGTGGAAGACTAAACATTCATAGGAAAAAAGAAACATAGTCACTTCCTACAAAATGGAGAACCATATTCTAGGCAGCAATGGTCAAAAAAATCCAGGGACAATAGCACAGACCCAATGAGTTCCTCTATAAAGACTAATGTGCTTCAGACAGTTATATTCTAGTAGGGGAGTAATGAGTATACTTTAACTGAAGTCATTTTACTTCCAGTATCTTACTTCTGAGATTTTTTTAAAAATTCTTCTGCCTGTTCCTACTCTTCCTTTTTAAGTGGCCATTGAGAAGCCAGAAAACAGGCCAGCAAGGATCGTTTAAAAAAAAAAATATATATATAGAACTCTAGAATATGGCTTACTTTCTGACCGCAATGTAGAAATACCTCTTCGATTCCTCTCTCACTTATGAGAGGCTTAGTATTATACTCAAAATATTCCTGAGGCACCATATCAGACCTGATTTTTTTCCTGTCATCCACTTCATAAACGTGACTCCAAAATATAAATCAATATATTTCATGGTGAAGCGTATTTCTTAAAAGAAAGTTGTCAAATACAATTTTGAGGACTATCTGAAAAATCTCACAAATGCTGGTCATATCCATCAAGTATTTTTGGCCTCAGAGCGATGATGTTCCTGAAATGATGCCTTTGTGCACTTTTAACAAAGGCTGGTGCATGGGGGTAGGAGGGGAAATGGCAGCTCTGCCATTTGGTCTTGTTTTCCTTCCCAAATAGCCTATGATGTTCATCCAGATTGTGGGAGACACAAAGCATGTTATCCTCTGCCCTAAGAAGTTAGAGCAGACATCTCTGAGTACTGAGAAGAGCCTGATAGCTACCTTACCACCGAGAGCTTAGGGCAAGGCTTGCTTGTCTGCGGGCTCACGTGCTCTTTCTTTTTACAGCTGTCAGTTTTGTATGATTTAGCTAAATAGCCACATTGCCTATTTGGTGACTAGCTGTTTAGCCATGTAGAGTCCTACCATGAGGGCTGATCTTAGTTCGAGCTTCTGCTTAATTTATTTCTCCATCTTGGTTTTGTTTCATACCTTCCCCTTGGCTTTTTGTCCTCTACTATGTCTATATTTATCATCTTATCCTAGACATGGTTCTTGTATCATCTATTACATCACTAGCAACAGCATTATTTTATTAGCAAACTCCAAGGTTTCACTTCTGTGAAAAAAATAAAATGTATCCCAAGTAATATATGCTGCACAAATTGGTGACAGAAGTGGTATAATAATGTTTAACACTTAATTTATTTTTATAAATTTATTAAATTTATATAATTTAACACAAGGACTCTTCATATCAAGTCGTCCTTGGGCAACACTGATTTGTCACTGGGTCACATGCTATATAAGACTTCATTTATGACAATTTTGATCAAAAGTACTGAAATTTAACAAACAATCAGACCACAGATGGCAGTTAATCTAGTCTTTGACTAAATTAATTACTTTCATAATTGGGTACACATTGAGCTGTTCAAACATTAAGCACAGTGCTCTCGGGTATCTTTAACATGAGAAAGTATGGCTGTTTTAAGCACGTGCTTTAAGCAGCTGAGAATAACAGGAGACCACGTGTCATAGGAAAAAAACAGAATGCTGTAACTACATTTAGCACTGCAGAGACAAGAAACAGCAAGATTAAAATTGGCATGTTTGATTAAATTTGAGAAATGTTTTGTAATTGCACAGAGGTAGGAAATTTGTTACTGTTATCCCCTCATTGGGCACAGAATCAGCTTAAATGTTTGGGAGACAACATGTTCTATCGGTTTCCCCTACGCATAACCAACTGATTGCCCACATATGGAAATAAGGGGAGAGGAGTTTTAGTTACTACTTGCACAACCCTTCTAGTGCTGGAGCGTGCAAACCTTGTTGAAGCTCTGACATATCTAGTCAGGGACCCTTTGTGGGGAGGATGGTGATAACCAGGGTTAAACATGATAGCTGTGGTAAGGGAAACCTGGTAAGCACTAGAATACCAGGGAGTGGGGATGTTGCACTGGTGAATTTGTACACTTATGTAGCACTCTACATGTGAAGTTACTTGTGGTGCGTCATAGCAAGTTATGCTGACCTTGGCTGGTTTCTACCTGTCTTAGCTCATCAGGTAGCTTTGGGAAGATCATTTTTCACATATGCACAGGCTCCTATCTAGCAACCTACAGATCTATACAGAGCTACACAGGAATTCCCCAGCAGCAGACCAAGCTCCTCTCTTGCAGGCCGTACCTGGTAAGGCTACACCAAGCAGAAAAGCATCTCCACTAAAAGCCCTAATATCCCTGAAAGCACAGTGTAAATTCTGTTACTTAGACCCTATTTATATTCCAGCTAGTATGTTCTCCCTATCCTTTCCTTTTCTACAAATGAAATGCAAGACGTATTAAAATATAATATTTTCACTGATAAGAAATAGTGATCCTAGCTGTGAAAAGATGCTATTTCAAATAATCTGTTGCCAATAATCATGCAAAACAGTTGTACAAGGTCAATGTGGAAATGGAGCTGAGATTTATTTTAGAAGTAGCACTCCATGTATAAAAGGAGAATTCACAGGGGACAAGGCCACTGCTGAGGAGCTTAATGAGTTCTTTGTATCAGTGTTGGAGGTGGGAGAATCTAGGGAGATCCTTACGCTGGACCCTTTATTTCTGGGAGGAGGGAACTTAGCAGAGGAGTTGTCTGAAATCAAAGTGGCTATGCAAGAACTATGGAACAAGTTGCTAAAATAAACACTAAAAATAAATCAAAGATGTGAGTATTCACTTGAGTTCTAAAAGCATTCCAGATTGAAATAGTTGTATTACTAGTGGAAGCGTATGACCTCCTATAGATTTTTTGAAACTGAGGACTGGAGATAGCATCCCTAGAGATTTGCTGTCTTCAAATTAAATAAAATTCTAAGAGAGACCAAAATCAAGATCAAAATTGCTTTGGATTTTAAAAGCTTATGTGCTTTCTACAATGAGTTTGTAGCTAAATCCACTCCAGTTTCATAGTCCTGTAGATACAATGATAAAAGATTAGAGCCCACTTTAATCATCAGCAGCCCATGTTGGTTTAAGACATTCTTAGCACTTCCTTTGACTCTCTAGTCTGAATCACTAGTTGAATTGCACTGGAGTCTATTTTATGGCAGCTACACCTGGTTGATAAATTTTGAGAAAAGCTGATTGTGAGAATGCCTAAAAGCCTAAGAATATGAGAAATAATCTAAATTGGGAGGACTTGTTACAACAGTGTGAAAAGTACTCGGTATGAAACCTTGTCAACCAAATCTGATGAAGTGGTGGTACAGCCTTGGCTTGTAACAATATTTGTGTAACACTTAGGTCTATGGTTAATTTTTCATTTTTAATAGTAAAACGCTACAGTTAAGATAAAGTCCCTACCTTAAAGAACAAAACATTGCCCGCTTTCACACTCGCATTACAAATTATGTTATTTCTTTAAGCCCAAGACTGTAAAATCAGTGAAGACAGGACCCTCTTGGTTTTTCTTTGAAAGAAATTACACACGTAATATTGCAGGAAAGGTTGAAAACATACGTTGATTCAACCCTAAGCAGAAAGGCAAGCAAAATTTCACAATGGAAAGTAATACAATAGAGAGACTGGATAAAGAAGGAATATATCTGAATCACTGTGGCACTGTGCCCAAACTTGAAGAAGCAGGATCCCAGCATTGCTCTGAAGCGGTTACAGCACTTTTAGATCCACACCAGTTTCTTATCCATCTTGCTCTGTGCTGTGGGGAGGCATCACCAGGGAATATAGATATCTAGCTGTGAAAACATCCTTCAAGGCAAACGGTAGGAACTTAAACACTTAAATTTTAAACAGGAGGAGGAAAAGGAAGAAACAAATGTTTCGGGTTTTAGAGGAAGCAGACTTGCTTAAGATAGAGAAGGAAAAGATTAATTCTGTTGGCGTCTGAACCCATGAACGTTTGGAATGAAAAGGGCCTTTCTGAGGATGATCAAATTATTGGAAAGGACAACAGCAATGTTACACTTTTTCTTGTGATGATCTGCAGTAGATCTACTCTGCCGTCTGCTTTTCTCAGCAGGAATCCAATGAGGAACTCTTCAGTCTGTCATATTCAGCCTACTGTGACTTCATTTTTTTTTTTTTTATTAGCTGAGGGGATTACTTCATGTAGTTCCAAAAAGGAATACTTACTGTGAATCTATAATTGTTCTGTTAATGTGTTTGAATTAACCTAATACAAAAATAGTCTTCAAAAACTAATGTAAAAATGGCCAGACAAGGTAAGAAAATCATAAAATCAAGTTTTAAAAAAGCTACTTGAGAAATAACATGAACAAAAAAAATCATTCTGTGTGTTTGATTTTAAAATCTAAGGATGAAAAAAGGTACAATAAGAAAATATCTTGGTTATGTTGAATTAACTGCCTTTGCAAAACAGAAATGTTATTTCCAGTCCTTTTGCAGCACTACTGAGATTGATTAAAACCACATGAAAAGATACCTATTGAGAACCAGCAGAAAAAAACCCAAACATTTCAAGAATGCAGTTATGTGAAGCAATATAAGGCCATAGCAAACTAAACCCCACAGCAGTGACCTAGCTAGTGAAATAGTTGCATTTCAAGAACAACCAGGTCCTTTTTTTCAACTTCTTTTCAGTCTGAGAAATCATGTTGGTCTTCATTTATTTTGCTAAAAGGGTCGTGAATTTTATCCACAGTATTCCTCCTTTCTTTTTCTTCCACTTTTTTTTTTTTCAATTCGAGAGGTTTAGCTGGAAAATGGAAGAGATGGAATTGGTGGGAAAGGAGGGAAAAGGGAGTTAAGTAGGGAATTCAGAAGATAACCTAAACCGTAGACAATTCTGCTAAAAGACAGGTTATACATAAAATTGATAAGATGAAGCTTATAGATGTAATAAAAATAGTTGTTCTAAATCAAACCGTGAAGAGCTCTACTTCAAGAAGCAATAACTCTGCAAGTGATGTTACAGGAAATAAACTGCTTTACTCAAGTGACCAATGAGCCATTCAGTCTCATTTCCTACCACTTCTCATGGTGGATACTGGTTAGGTTGGCAATAAAATTCCAGCCTATGCTGGAAACCGCATTTGGAAACAGTTACAGAGGACTTCAAAATATGAATTTCTGCAGTAAAAGCAAACCCCTAAAACCTGCTACAGGCATACGCCTTCCTCCTCCCAGAATCACACACACATCCACTCCTGGGGAGGTGCTAGAGACCTAGGAGGTGGTACCCTACTCTCTGCTTCCTGGGCAATGACTCAATTGGAGCAGCCAGCTTGTGAATTGCGTGTTGCTTATGTGATACTCTCCCTCTCTGTTTAGATTGCAGTCCTTCTGGGAGAAGGAACCACGTCCTCTGTTTGATGCTCCACGTGGGCTGTATCTTGTCGCATGCTCTATTGCTGCTACTGTCATACAGGGAAACCCATCCAGCGTGACATTCCACGCAAGGAGGAGTAGTATTGGGGAAAAAAATTTCCTCCTCATCTTAAATGATAATTATCTGTGGACTTCAGAAGATCTAGCAGCCCTTGTATTACTTAGCTCGGTGACTACTTAGCTAGTGTAATTGTAAAAGTCATTCATGAAGACGGTATACAGTTCTTTGTCTTTTCAATAATAGCGTAAATTTGGATTACCAGCTCATGCTCTGATGGCTGGCTCAGTATTTCATGTCTATCTCTAATATTAAGCTGCAATTAGTGATCTATTCTCTCTGGGTTTAATAGCAGTATATTTTCAGCTGCAGAGTTGCTCTGGTGATGGCATACTTAAATTACTTGGCCACTTGGGAAACTTTAGAGAGAGTGAGTGACATTACTCAGCTGTGTGGAACATAGGATAACAGTTTTAAATGGAAGGAAAAAACAGCCATATTTGATAGATAGTGCCATGGAGACATCACTTAGGAGTATATATCGGATTTTACTTTCCCTCTAAATTTAATTTTAATAGTCAAATAATGACATGTTAAAACAGCAGTCTAATCTATAGAAGACTAATTTGTTATTTTTTGGCATTTCAAGCTGCCTCCTTTCACTTAAACACCTTTTTCTGCCAGGCTAGTACAGAAACACAGGATATATCATCCTCATAAGAACACTTCAAGAATAATAAATGTTTTAAATTAGTACTGAACAAAAGTTGCTATGTTGCTAGTTGCAAAGTATTCTAGTTGTTTTTATAAGCTAAAACCATAGAGTCTTTCATGTAGTTTGCATATTAGCATTTGACTTCACCTTACAAGCCTGTACTGTTTAAAGCCCTATTTTTTCTTCCTTACTGTGCACTGAATGTAGCTCTGCTTTGAGAAGTGATTCTGTAAAGTAGCATTTTGGATTCCACTCTGATCAAATGTGAACAGCGCACCTTTAAAAGTTGTGTGATTTATTTTTCTTTTCTAGCTCTAGGGTTTTGTCTAAATGTAATGCAGCCTTCATACACACATGCTCTTGCGTAGCAGAACACGTGTGTGATGAGATCATGGCCCTTTGGCCACAGTATCACCAGACCCTTAGCCACTAAAGAGTAGCAATAAACAAAGATCTGAAAATAACCTGTGAAAATTTCACTGTGTATTCTAAAATGGTATAAACTGAAAGCTCTCTTCACATTTTAGTTACCCATGTAAAACTGAGTGCATCTGTTTTATATTTACTGTAGAGTTTTATTATAATGCTTGCTTGCTACCAAAAAGGCTAGTTTGATACATGGAAGTGACATCTCCAGTACATCAGCTAGTATAGTTAATGTGAACAGGACATGAAGAATATTGGTGTTCTTGAAAGCTTGGCTGCTTTTTGCTAAGTTAATTAGATGGTCTGATAAGAAAACATCCTCTCAGATACAAACTTTGTTTTACCTATTTAGATCCTCACAGCTTGGAGAACACTGCCGCTAGAACATATGGTAAGAAGCATTTTCCCTTTTTTTACCTTCCTATACAAGGGATAAAGATATTTGTGGAAAATGGTCAATACGTTTCATGTACTAAGAATTAGGTCAATAACAGGGGTGCAAATATAGTGCTGACTTGATTGGCTTAGTGCTGTCTTTCTACTTGAGGAAAACTTCACTTCATGAATTTCCTGGTACTTTTCTCTAGGTAGAGCTTCACGGAGCAGGGTTTGGCTCAAAAAATGTTATTGTGCACTTAGAAATTCAGCTTGGCCAGCTTTCTATTAACCTGTGCATAGATACAGTTGTGCACTGATGTTGACAGATAGTGATATCAACTAATGCTGATGAGATTCACAAAACCAGACCCTGTAATTGAGACAGGAGCACCTTTCAATGTATATATTGCTGAAATACGCAGTGACTGAACACCAAATATTATACCCCAAGATTTCAAATGTAAACAAGTGCCATTTCTTTCTTAATCTGTAAGATATTTGGTATTAAATTATAGCATCTTCACACATCATCATTTGTAAACTATTTTGAATTTTGTAGGAGCACGGGGAGATAAAAGGCCTAAAACTCAGGAGCCCGGAAGGCTTGCAAATCTTACTTCTTCCTGATGATCCAAAAGCCAATGAGTAGACCTGAAGTTGACTGACTTTTCTGCCCTCTTGAAAAGATCATTCTTTCATCTGTGTGTGAAATGGAAACTTCTTCAATTTTTCTTATTCGAGTTTAAGCTTTCATTTTCCCTGCTGGAACTGATGACAATGCAAGGCAATGTTTTGGGTTTAAGTTTCAAGGCTCACAGAGCCCCTAACCCAGATGTCTGCAACTAACTGTGAAGGATTTTAGCCATTTTAAAAATTATTCTGTTTTTTAAAGATATTTTTGTGTAACTTCACACTGATTGAGGTTGTTATGAAAATTCAAAGTTGAAACTATTTGATTAGGCATAATCTTTTCAGCTGGGCTGCGTTGCTTGCTACCACAGGCAGGGAAGAGGTAGATAACGGGATGGCCTCTCTCTCACAGCTTTCTTGTTGCACTGCACTCCAGCTGCTGGTCCAGCTGTGTCTGCTGGAGGTTACCTTCCTCTGCCACTGGAGGAAAAAGAATAGGCTGTATATTAAACTTGGAATAGTGGAGGTATCTGCTGGCAGTAGGTGACATAGTAGGTGGAGCAGTAATGCCTCAAACCATACAAATCCAGCTGCAATGAGTGGCAAAATAATTATCTTTCCCTGGCTCTCTGTGCTTGCCTCTCTTTTGGAGCTTGCCAACCTGTTCAGCCAAAGTATTTTACAGTACAGTGTATCAGTTCAAATCTCTGAAATTCAGGGTATTCTAGATGATGAGGTTGTGCTCTTTTGCATCTTGCCAGACTCTCACAGAACCACTATCTGTGCTGGCTGTCCACTCATCACAGCCTGAATCTAAGGGTGAGTTTGTGCCTGAAAAATCCTGTTGATTTTCAATAGGTGTACTTTTCCAGCTCCTGACTTTGAACTCCACTTTATACAGGCAACTCTAGAGCAACTTAAATAATTTGTATGAATGTACCTTTACCTTTTGGAGTGACCACAGGGATTCTGCCTTCAAAGCATGAATAAAAGCATATGCAGTTCGCTGAACAGAACTGGAGGGTTTGCTTCTTGGAGCTTCTTCTATGGAAGCTATGTGCTAAGTCCCCTAGCATTTTTTTAAGATTAAGTCCTCAATAATCAGTGAGGAAAAAAATCATAGAATCATAGAGTCGTTTAGGTTGGAAAAGACCTTTAAGATCATCCAGTCCAACCATTGACGCTACTCTAACAGGTCTGCCACTAAACCATGTCTCTAAGCACCACATCTACACAACTTTTAAACACCTCTAGGGATGGTAACTCAACCACCTCCCTAGGCAGCCTGTTCCAATGCTTGATAACTCTTTCAGTGAAAAATTTTTTCCTAATGTCTAGCCTAAACCTCCCCTGGTGCAACTTGAACCCGTTTCCTCTTGTCCTATTGCTAGTTACTTGGGAGAGGATAATTTAAAAAAAAAAAAAAAAAAAGGAAAAATGGCCTATATAATGGGTTGCTTAAAAAGACATTTTCCTATATCTGACACTGCAAAGGAAAGTGGTATATCTTATGAGCATCTCTGAATTCTTTACAATGTGCTAAATTGTTAGAAAATGGGTATTGCAAATATGTTTAAGTAGTCATGTATTGGCAATCTAATATTCACACCAATTACTAAATAACCCTTACTCACTTTGACTAGATCTTGTATCTAAATGATCATGTTAGTGTTTATGGTGAAATCTCCTCTAGTGTTATTTTTTTTACCCTTCTATTTTCTGCTGTGGTGTATCTTTCAAGTATGAATGATTCTCTAAAACACTAATTTGTAAAGCTATCACACAATTCATTTAACTCTTTCTGCTTTACCAAGAACACTGACAATTTCCAGGTTTACAAATTGCATTCATGTGAGACGAGGAGCTCACCACTTCAGGATGTATTCTCTTCAATATAGCATCTGCAAAAGCCTTACTACAGGGTTTTGACTGTTCGAGTTAGACTGTTTTAATTACCCTTCATCCTTACCCCCAGTTTCCGCACAGCAGTACTTATGTGACAAAGAGCCATGGAAAGCTGTCTGTACAGGACTGAATTTCACCTTTGGGGATTAATTATAAAGAGGTTTTGGTGATGAACAATTTTGCAATGTTTCAGTAAGATAGTTAAATCTCCCCAATGTGTGTTCAAAAAAATTAATTCAAAATGTCAGATTTTGATGAGGTTGTGGTATCAAACCGTAAGCATCTGTGACTATTTTAATTTCTCTTTACTTCAAAATTAATATGAGATAAAACATATAGAAAGAACAGCAGCAATAATTCCTGTAGCTTCAAACAAAATTGTACTGGACTTTGCCTCCAGAGCCATTTCTAAGTAACTGACTCTCTGATCCTATCAAAATTAGCTAGGATAGGGAGCTAAAATTAACTAAATCGAAGTTATCCCTCACTGGTCCACATTTTGCCCTTGATCAGCCTTGGAGTTTTGATCCAACCCTGGCTCAGAAAAGTGGAATCACTTGTATAAAATCAAGTACCAATCCACAAAAGAAGTGACCTCTTGGCTGGCAAGTCATTTTCATAAGGAAGAAAATGTACAGCTAATGTAAAAATAACACACCTGATGGTTTGTGAAGGAGGATCCTTGGGTTGCCTGGTTCAGTTTTAAGTTTGGAAGAATAAAAAAATCTCAAAGGGATGGAGTGGTTCAAAACCTAGTCTCTACAGCATATCTGATGTCTAGGCAGTATTTCAGAAGGCTTAGAAGTTCAAAATCTAAGCAACTATAAAAATTCAGTTTGAAATTCTTTCTTTCCCCTTTCCTCCTCCTGCTCCTTGAAATCTGCCCACCAACTTTGTTAGCCAGGTTTACTTCTTTTTTCTTTCATGCATGGAGAAGTCTTTCAAATGGAAGGAACCTCGAAGCTGCAAAAAAAGTGTGTTAAATGAACAAAATGAGGAGGTGGTGTAGTTTCTTCTCTGCTCTTTATTTAATCATACACATCTCAAAATAAAACTCTTCCAATGCGGGGCATTTGTGTCCCTACAAAACTGATTCATGTCAGATAACCTCAGGGATGCTGTTAAATGAATAGTGTTTAAAATTCCTGCATGTTGAATTTATTAAGCTCAATTAGCTGTTTTACAGAAGTGACAAAGTTTATTTTTATGAAAATTCTTCACAAAAAAAGACATGACCTGTCATCTGTTACCAAAGTTTTGTTCATTCCAGTGGAAGCAGAACTGATCTTCAGGGCCGTGCTCTACAGGCAATCCCTGAGTTTGTCCTTCACCCACAAAAAAAGAACATCTTTAAGAAGTTCAGAAGGAAATATCCACCATGGAAGGTTTTCAGGAGAAGCAAATGCACGACAGGACATGGACTTGTTGGAGCGAGTCCAGAGGAGGGCCACCAAGACAATCAGAGGGTTAGAGCACCTCTTTTATGAGGGCAGGCTGAGAGAGTTGGGGTTGTTCAGCCTGGAGAAGAGAAGGCTCTGAGGAGACCTTATAGTGGCCTTTCAGTCCCTAAAGGGAAGCCTACAGGAAAGATGGAGAGGGACTCTTTATCAGTGATTATGGCAATAGGACCAGGGGTAATGGTTTAAAACTGAAAAAAGGTAGGCTTAGATGAGATGTTAGGAAGAAATTCTTTACTGTGAGGGTGGTGAGACACTGGAACAGGTTGCCCAGAGAAGTTGTGGCTGCCCTATCCCTGGAGGTGTTCAAGGCCAAGTTGGATGGGGCTTTGAGCAACCTGGTCTAGGAAGGCGTCCCTGCTTATGGCAGGAGGGTTGGAACTAGATTAGCTTTAAGGTCCCTTCCAACCCAAACCATTCGATGATTATGCGTTTGATTTTTTTTTTTTTTAAGCCTACTTTGTGGCCAAAAAAAATATTTTTAATGGAGGCTATTACTAGTTCAAAACAGATGCATTCTATCCAAATAAGGTTCCATTTTAGTCTGTGCAGGCTTTGACAACACCTTACTGGAGTGCCTTGGTTTTTGCTGTTTCTCTGAGAGAAGGCCGGTAATTTTTGTTGCTGTTTGGAAGTCCAGTGCAAAAAAGAGGGCCAAGGTATTCACAATAGATCTGAAGTGAAGGAGGAGGAAGCCAGGAGACTGCAAAGCTGCGACTTGCTATGTAGTGCTGGCTGCTGTGATGAAAACCTAGAGGAAGCCTTTTCACCTGCCCTTCCAGTCTTGCGATTCTCCTGAAATGATCCACTGAAAGGTGGTAAGGGCTCCATTCCCAAACAGCCCTGCTTCTGGTTGCACGGACACTCAACACAGATATGTAGAGGGATGAACGAGTGGGGAACGGCTTCCCGTTCTTTGTTCAGTTGAAGCCCCTCTGCTGCTTTGATGCAGTATCGCTGTTACTAACTCTGCTCATCCTCTGGCACAAGAAAAAAAGCTGTGTCTAGATGGGGGTGACACCATTCTTTCTCATATTGCTCCTTCAGCTCCTACGGGGGAGGGAGGAGAGAAACAAGGGTGTCTTTTCTATGGCCTTATTAAATGCCATTTTCTATCACAACCTGCAAACAGGCACAGAAAATGCCATTTCTTGCTGAAGTAACGCTGCGTGCAAAGCCTGTTTGGAGGAGGGGAGGGTGGGGGAGGAGGAGGCACTCAAAGATGCACCAGGATCTGAGAAAACAGCGAGATCTTGATTTTTCTGCCTGGGGAATTCAAGACTGCTAATTGCTCTCTTGCAAGGCACGGGTAGCAACTGTCACATTAGACGGGTGCTGAGGGATGTCTGTCTTGTGCTGGAGCGCGGAGGTACAGCACGGGGGGTTGACTATGCGTGCAGAGCAGCGAGACTGGCTGTCCCAGCGGTTCTCGAGTGCCCCACGTCATCCAGTCTGGCGTTTGTGTGTTAACTTTCTTGCCGTTATCTGACTTTAGTTCTGCAGCCATTCGTAGGTTGACGGTAAGCTTTCTCAGGCGTGCTCCCAGATACTGAACTAAAGTGACTGTGCTTCTCATTTCCATCCCAGCCTCTTCCAAAGGGGGGGCGGGGGGGAGGTAACGCTGTGTTTTGTGTGAAGCCGGCTCCCCGCTCACCTCCCCATCCAACTCCATGTGATCAACACCCTTATAGAAAGTAGGCCGAAGGCAAAGCGGTGAAAAAGAGCCTGGTAAACTGAGCTGCGAGTTTAGAGAACTTTGCAAACGAATTTGGTAAGCTAGGTGGGAAGGCACAGCGTTGCGCCTTTCCCTCGCGCAACAGCCGCGTCCGTGCCAGCGGTGGAATAAGGGATGGAAGGGGGAAGGGGCCGCCATGATGGGGGGTCAGGTGTGGGCACGGAGGCTGTGGGGGGACCACGGGCCGGGAGCGAGCCCTGCTCCCA
>VYXH01008549.1:90523-101187 GCA_013397275.1 Burhinus bistriatus
GCATTAGCGTCTGGAAAATAACCTCCTACACTAGCTCAAATTAACTTCCAAAATAAAAATGGTTAACTGTTTTTGCTTGATAAAAGTATTTCGAAGGATTTGAAGAGTCTAACAAAGTTAGTATTAACTAGAAGGTCTGAACAATTGTCCGGTTGATGGCTGAAACAGCAAAGTGTGTGTGAGGGTGAGTGGTGAATATGATGGATTTGGCACAACTTACTTTTTCTTTCCCCGCCCTTCTCAAGAATCATACATTTGTAGCAAAGTGAGGAAAGTGATGTGGTAAAGTAGTAGCTCCCTGATTCTTGAACTACCTCACTGTCAATCCTAAAACAAACAAAAAAGCCACCACTGACAAAAAAAAAAAAAAAAAAAAAAAAAAAAAAAAAAAACCCCTTAAAATTTTCTGCCTTAGGGTTTTTTTTTTTTTTTAAAAAAAAAGTTAAAAGGGGAGGGGGTTTTGGNTTTATTAAAAAAAATGTTGAAAGGTGATGTGGTTCTGTGGAATATTGTTTGTCAAACATTATGTTCAGAGAGCGAAGCAGGAAAGTGCAGACTCCTTGAACATGTTATATTGTTTCTTCTAAACTCTTTGGATAAATAACTTTATTTTAATGTCTTGTATCACTTACTGTATTGATACTAGATTTGATATTTGCATTTCTGTAGTATAATCGCTTCAGCACTTTGAAGTCCTTTATCTGTAAAAGATGCCTCATCCACTTACTTTATGGAAATGGTAAACTGAGCCAGAGACAATACCTCCAAGACAGTGATTGTCCAGCTTGAGGCTCATAGTCCACAGGTTGTTCACATCTGCAACAGTGAGACAGAAACAATACTCAGTTGCCTGCAGTGTACTGTTTGCTTTAGGGTCAGTGATGGTTAGGGACCTCCGCTCGGAGGGCGCAATTGCTGAATTGTTTATTTCTCAAAACCCGGTTGCAGACTTGAATATTTGCATGGGCTTTAGAATTAAAAGCTTCGGTTTTGCCAGCCTGTTATGTCAATTCGTGACCTGTGGAATATAATTTAAAGTGTCAGGTCAGAATGTTCAAGCACTTAAAGAATTTGAGAAGAAAAACGGTGATAAAATTTCATTGACATTACTGAGAATTCTGTTATTTGGTATCTAAACATATTTGAAGGTACAAAAGACTTTGCATTGTAAATTAATGGAATATATTCACAGAAATTCTAAATAAGTGTTTAGTACAAAATGGCTGTTCAGATGGTAATCTTTGTGTGTGTTATGTTGAGCACTAACATTCCTAGGATGCCTAGACTTGTGCTTATGGATGTACCTAAGTCTTGCATGACTCGATCAGAGTTCAAAACTGCATGCTTTTAGAAGGCACCTGAAGATCTTGATTTTGTCAGTGTTCGTACAGCGTGCATAATACATGCTAACAAGTACTGTTTGCAGCAGCAGTTACTGGTGTGTTTTGTCCTAGGGACAGTCTTTGTGACACAACTGACAAATGAAATACCCTAATTCTAAATTCTGGGTATATGGAAAAGTGCCAGAAAGCTCAGAGTTGAAGTACCTTAGCCAGCAATTGAGTTCTGTGGTGGTTTAAATTGAAGATACTTTATAGACGTGAATATCAGAATGGTTAAAAATTGCTCTTTGCTGCTCTTTGATTAAAACTTTGTAATATGAATTGTTAAATGCATTCTGTTGGATTGAGAGGCTTATAGATTTATGCAGTTTTTCCAAGCCATTGTTGATACCACTGACAGATTTCATTTGAACTTTACAGGTATAGTGTTGGCAAGTACATTGAGTCCCCATAACTTTCATTAATAGGCACAGAGGACCTAGTAATTGCTGGGATGCAAGAAAAAGATTGAGTATGAGGTGGTGCTTTTTACTATGTTATCATGGTATCCTATGGGTAAAGTTTGGAGCAGTAACTTGAGGCTTTTTAGTGGAAAGTGCCAGGTAACTCCAGTCATGGAAGTTGAAATCTTGCTTGGGCCTTGCGTTGTTTTGTGAAAATATAAAAGACTCTGAATAGTCTTTGATTGTGAAAATGAAAGTTTGAAATATTATCTCAACTAATATAAAAAAAAAAGTATTGCTATTTATGGGGAGAGGAAGCGTAGAAGTTTTACTGTTCCTCTGCTGCAGCTCAAAGGCACGCATTTGACAGGAAATAGCCTTGGTATTGCTTTCTTATGAAAACTGAAATTTGATCAAAGTGAAAATCCGTTTTTGTATGCTTGTGAAATCTAGCATGCAAATACTGCTGTACTCTTGTTATATTTTTTCAGACTTTTTTACCACTAAACTAGGATGTGTTGGGACATCTAACTCTGTGTCAATGGATCTAGATTTTCAATTTTATTTTTAAATATTTGAACTTCTGCTCCAGCTTACCATTTTTGAACCATCTGCTTCTGAAATGCACTTCCCAGGAAGAGGAATTCCCCCCCAAACAAAAGATTAGTAGCTATTGCATTTGGTATTATCCCCAGGCTTGTTAAACTCCTGCATTAACTACTTTGTATTGTTATTCCCACAATACGTAGAAGTGTTCTCACCTTCACTGTGACTGTAAGTACTTTGCAGCATTAGTGTCACTTTTTTTGTAATACTGCTGCGGTTGTAGGTGATTTTCTGTAGTTGCCACAGTAGCAGTGGCAGAACTAGTTATTTTACTATATATCTATCGTGTTCTTGTCTATCTGTTAGTGATTGTTTTGATGTCTCGATGCTCTACTACCTGTCAAGCAGGTATGCAAGAATGATTTCAAAATGATACCTGCTTTGAACTCTTTTGCTTCCGAGACACTCCAGTGTCCTCAAACAGGAAACAAGCTTGCTATGGCCGTAGTGCTGTCATCCAACATGATGGGCAGTAATACTGGTGTAAGGTGTTCCTGTGGATCTGTCATGCTTTGAGCTCTGATGTGAAACTCTTGATGTGATTCCAGTGTAGAACAGGTCAGGGAAGTAATCTCAGAGTTACTGCAAACGTTGGAAGAAAAACAGGAATTAAACCTAGATCAGAATCACAGCACAAGTTCACTGGCAGTTTTTGATGCAGTGTGGGGAAGAGGGTATCATGTAAGGCAGTAGCTCAAACTGGTATTACAGAGGCAGGTGTTCAAGTCAGCATTAGCCTTTGAACACTTACTACGAAACCACAGTCTAAGAAAACAGTAAAGTGCTATCTTGCATCATCAAGCCTCACGAACTATTACCAGAAGGGAGAGTTCACAATTCTGCATGCTCCTGCTGGTCGTATGCTTGCATCAGCGCTCATCAGACCTCTCTCTGATCTACTTTAACTCAGTAGCTAGTCACTTGTCTGTTGAGAGGAGTTAGTCTTGCAAAAAAAAAAAAAAAATCTAGTGGCTGCTCGTGCTAGCACAAGGATGGGGATGGGACTGTGCGACAGAAGCAGGATGGGTATTAGCAGAAATAAGCCATTGGATTGGTTCAGCTGCCTATGGTACTGTCCAGCCCTAAACATGCCATCCCTATTTCCCCTGAACTAAGCAGGTTAAGAAAAGAGGTAAAAATGTCAGTGTGTTAATATGTGTCATTGGAAGTTGCTGCGGTGTATGTGTTGCATTAACTGTATTTAGATTGAAAGAAGAGAAAACATATGGTGTTTGTTTTGCTTGGGTTGGACTACCTTTGTTTCAAATACATACTGTTAACTCAGCTTCTCTTCCATGTCCTCTCACAACCCATTTCAACTCATCAGCTTTTCTCTCAATAAGAATTAATTGCCTACTGCTGTCGTTATCTGTTTTTGAAGGGATATCTTATGTTTGACTCCTGAGAGAAATTTTTACTTGGGAAAACAGTACAGAAAAGTTAGAGTAATGACACCCAGAGGCTTAGTTTAAAAGGCAGGGCGAGGAAGTTCTGTATGTCTAGCAGTAGAGGCAGTACTAGTTCACTGAGCTCTTGTGAAACCGCAGTTGGAAGGATATATGGAGTGTAATTTTATGAAAGACAAAACTGTACCTGCTGCACAGAGTAATTCATGAACCATGTGGGATGCAAGCAATGCTTTGTTTGAATTCTTTGCACTCAGAACAGAAATGTGTTGCAGAGCATGCAAGCAGATAATGTATATCTTCAGCAGTGTTGATAAAATCCATTATTATGTTTTTGGTGCTTCTTATGTCTAGATACTGGTATATGGAAGCAGTTCAATTTTTAAGTGTTCCAGGAACTACCATAATCTTGGTTAATGTTTTTAGGCATAGCTTGAACAGTCTTATTGTATGTTCTTATATGGTAGCTGTTTACCTTTTATGTGGCTGATAGCGAGCGGAGAAGTTTAAACTCTGATAGTCTTTCTACATTGCAGGAACTAAGAGTTTCTTTAGGCTGGAACTTGTGTAAACTGAAAACATGAAGTACAGATGTTGTCACTGCAACTCAGTCTCAGTTCTTTCCTTGAACTGGAATTCAGTAACTGTACTGATGGTTGAGGTTGGTAACTTTTGGGTTTTTTGTTGATGCGTAACATAATTTTATTGTTTCTTCTTTCTGGACTCACTGTACCTACCTTCATGATTCATGTTGACTGGTGAGCATTCATTTGTTAAACAGTTTAATAAACTGGACTGTAAAACTAATCTAGCTTAAAACTAGCCTAGAAAACAGGAGGAGAAACGTGGCAGGAGGAAGAATAGGAAAGAAAAGGTCAGATCTAGTTTAACTTGGATCAGTTTCCCAATCAGGTTTACTGCATACCTGCTTTTTCTTCTGAGTCAAGTGTAAGTAGCTTCACTGGAGAGAATAAGGCTTCTGATTTTTAGTAACTGCGTATTTTTGCAACAGTTTTTTTGGGGCTCAAAGTGAGCTAGAAACCAAGTTGACTGAACAGCATCCTAATCAACAAGATTGACAAGAGCAAGAATACAGTACCACTGACAGTAACATCTTTCCACTTGTTCTGCCTTTGTAGTGGAACTTGCCTGATGACATAGTGAACTGCCCTTCTTTTTAAGTTAGTCTGGGGGGCCTACTGTGATTTTTTTGTTGTTGTTGTTGCTCTGGATTGGTTTTCTGTTAGTTGAGTCTCCTGAACTGGGTATGGTAATAAACACTAGTCGTTGTGTAAGGGAAACAATAATAGGAATGTGTCATGCTGATCAATTTATTATATCAGTGTATGCTGTTGAGGAGCTGTATTCCAGATAGTGGCAAGCAGCCAGGGCTTGTACTGCCTACAGCTAAAACGGGAAAAATTAGTACCTCTTCCCCTTATCCACCCTTGCCTTTTTTTTTTTTGGTTGTATTATATGAGTGTTTTGAATAGATAGTTACAATGGATCCCTTCTTCTTGAATATGACTCAAGTATCAGGGCTTCAAACAAGGTTGTTATTCTAACCTTTAGAGTTCAGTGTGTTTATGTAAAGTGTAGAGGTCAGCCAGAGCTTTATAGACTTCACTAACTTAAAATTCTTTGTCCCACTTAGGACCACTGTGTTATATGTTATTACTGAACCTTGCTCTTTTCCATGTGCTTGGAGGGAACTCTGATAAGATAGGTTGGAACACTGATAGAGGTTGGAATGGAACTGAATTTGTGTGATTTCATGTCTAGTATCAACTTCTGAAAAATAGGATGGCATTATAAATTTAGCTACTGTACATTAAAAAAAAAAAAAAAAACCCAAAAAAACCCCACCCCCACGAACAAAAAAACAAAACCCACAACCAAACCAACTTTGTTTGAGGGTGTGAAGTTACTTTGTGTGTTTATTTCTTTTTTTCCCCACTGCTAATCTACCACTTTATCCTCCCATTCACTAAAGGCATGGAGAAGCCAGGAAGAAGGGAGGAGAGAGTAGGGAAGGGAAGATGGATGGTAGTGGCTTATCTGTTTGAGCCTGTAAGAGGGTAGAAGGTGTTTTACAGAGTAGGGGACTGTGAATCTGCAGAAATGCATTGAGAGGTAGAGGTTGAATTCCTTTTTACGGTGTGGTCAACAGTGTGTGATTGCGGATCAAAGACCCAGGTTGTCATCTTTCTTTTTGTTTCCACTTCTGGCACAGACCAGGTTCCTGTGTAGTATCTTGAGAAGCTGGATTAACTCCTTCTTAGATAAACATTCTTTTCTTTGCAAAATTCTTCTGGAGTCTCAGCTGCTGCTTTTAATTGTGTTTGGTTCTCAACATCCATCCAGGCTTGCATTTCCATAGCAGCATGTGTTGTTTTGTAGGAGTGAGAGTTGGGTAAATGTCACTAGATGTGATTTTTATTTTTTTAATTATTCTTTTTAATGTCTGTCGGTAAATGAAAGCTCACTGAATTTGTGACCTCTTTAACTATGTTCCTCAACTTTCAGTTTCTGTATAACTTGGTAGGGTCCTGCTTTCCAATTATGAGGCGTCTTAGCTTTTGTGGCACCTGGGGATTGACCACTCATGTTTAAAGAGCTGTTCAGTGAAATATTTGTTGTTTTGCAATGTGTTTTATTCAAAATGTTACCAACTGCTTTTAAAACTGCTTAACTTTCGGATTATAAATATTTATCTTCCACATTCTGTAGTTCCCAGCTTCTTCAAATCATGTTAATTAAAGGCTATTTAAAATCTTACATATGAATAATAGTTCTCACCATCATAATTCCACTACTTTATAAACTAGCTTTAGTGCATTTCTAGTCTGCTGAGCCACTAATAGGTGAGAGGGCAGTGTAATTAATCTAGGGTTGAATATGCTGCTGCTTTTCATAGCTACTGTTAGAAAGCTTTGCACATCTTATTTAAAAGGTTTTTTTCCATTCTAAAAGCACTACACAGGTTTATAATGCCAGGTTGAAATACTACTGGTGCAAAACTGCTGGACATCTTTTGATTAATAATGAATATTGCTGCTGTATGTGATGTAGATTATGGAAGACTGCTTTAAAGGATTCCAGCTTGTGATTGTAGCTCTTAGTTTGGCTCACAGAACAGAAAGTGTGCTGCAGCAAGGCCCACTTAAATATGAAGATTTGACTTCACCTAAGTGTAGCTATTAAGCTGCTTAATGTGAGTATGGGGGAGGATTATCAAATGGCTATTGCTTTGTGACCTGTAGTTCAGCTGCAGGTCATTCTGGTGTTAGCCATGTGATGAGGGGGAAGAAAAATAGGATCTGCTTAAGATCTACTGCTGCCTTAGACTACACTGTATAAGGGGTGCTAACTGTGCCGAACTCTGTCTCAAAAGTTTCCTGTGCTACCAGCTGCATAATGTGGTGACTGTGGACTTACCTGTGATTCTGGTTCGTATTCCTTCAATTTTCTTATTCTTCCTGGACCACCCTACCTCTCCATCCTTGGACATTCATAAGCAGTCATTTCCTATTTTTGACTTTTCCTTATAACTACCCATTTGTGTTGGGTTCCAAACCTTTCTTTTTATTTCTTGTCAGTGACATTAATGCTATTTTGACAACTTTATCTGTCTCCACAAATGGTTTTCTCAGCTTTTGATGTTTCTATATGGAGTGTGTTCACAATTGACTTGCATTACACCACAAGCGTTCTCACCAAGGCGACTTATACTTTCCATCGTTCGGTCCAGGAGACTTGTGTGATGTCTTCCTCTAAGTGTGTAATCCCATCTGTTTGTTTCTATATCTACTCCTGCAAAGTATCCCATCTCATGGTGCTTGAGGAAACAGGGTGTATGCGTCTTCCTACCACCTTATTCAGGAAATGTCAGTCTCTGGCAATCTTGCCAGGTCAAGATGTCTGCTACCTTGTTATCAGACTTTCACATAGTAATCATTAGCCATTTGGAAGGACTTAATTGTTCTTCTTTGGAAATGGATCCCAAACTCATACTGGCTAGAAGTCTCCTAACTTCTAGCCTTTATTTATCCACAGTTTTTATGTATTGTGGCAACACTATCATTTAGGGTTTTTCCTTATGTTTTCCCCTTCCTTGTTTATTCCTGTACAGATATCATTTATTTAACATAGTAAAAACTGACTGTTAATGGATAATGAGCACTAACAGCTTAGAAGTTGCTGTAGTGGATTTGAATTTTAAACAAGTGGTTCACAGACAAGTGAAAAAACATGTAGCTACAAATGTACAAGCTAGTGCAAACTGTTAATAGCGGTTATTGTCCAAAGTTTGCTGTCTGCACTGTGGTACAATCCAAGTTGCAGTGTAGAAGCTATAATAAGCTCTCTGTTCTTGTGATCTGTTTGAGTGTTTTCCTTTCCTCCTGTTCCAGTTTGAATGGGTTTTAGAGAGTCATGCTAAAGAGTATTTCAAACAAAGTATAGCCCGGACCACTTTGAATGGGGGTCATAATAATCTGTCTCTGCATCATCAGATAAGAACAGCTCTATTAGATCAGAGCAAGTCTGTCTAGTCTAAGATCTATTGTCTGCAGTCAGTGCTGGACTGCTAGGGAAAAAATTATTAATACATAATGATGTTTCTGAAATACCTTCCAGCCTTCAGTGACACTTGCCTTGATTCTTGGGAGAAAAACAATGTTCTTTTTACAATTGATTTACTGGATTATTCTACCATGTTATTGTTGACTTTGTGTAGGTGTGTGATTTCAAAGCAACATAAAACTTCCGTGGGTTTCTGGTGTCCCCTGCTTATATTGCATTGTGTGACTCTTATGTTTGTCGTAAAACAAGAAGTGAAAGCACCATATGAAACCATTACTTTAAAAAGGCAAGGGGTGGCAAAGATGTTTCCTATTAATGGGGTTGTGGGGTTTCTCCAGTTTTCTTTTTTTTGGAAGACCTGACCTATCTTCCTTTGGCCATCTCTTCCATACCGCAAGCTGAAGAGTTCTTAGACGTTACTTGTAGAGAAGGTGTTTATTAAATTTGATCGTTCTTTCCTCCTTTCTTGTATTTTCTTAGTTCTGCTCTCTTCTTGAAATGGGAAACTAGAACTACATATATTCAAGAACACATCAGTGTGAATTTATGTGGTGACAAACCAGGGAACGATGCAGCAGATCCTTCTTTAAGAAGTCAAAGCATTTGAATTTCTTCAGCAAGACCATCAGATTGATGAGGATATATCAGAAAGTAGTTTCATTTCCTGTTTGCACCATTGCCTAAGTCTACTGACTCCTGAACAAATGTGTTCTGCCCCAAGGAAATGGGATTTAAAAAGAAATGCTCAGTTTGTAACTTGTGGCGTCAGGAGCTCTTATCTTGAAATGTTGGAAGTGTCCAGAGTGCTCTGAGCTTACTGCTGATGTGAAGAACTGCACTTCAGCACTGACCCTAGATCAACTTTTGTGCTCAGTCCTCAGAAACAGTGGTAGATTACTGGATACTTCTGCCTTTAGTATCTCACAATTTTACTTGCACAGAGCAGGATATTTTCTTAAAAGTAGGGCTTTTCAACAAAACATGAGGATTTGACTGGAGAATTCATATTAGAGGTAAACTGTTTAGTAAATCCTACAAATATCAGAGTTTTTGAGGAAGCATTTGTCTATAAATCAGTCATGTCTCAATTATTGTCATCATCTCTGGCAAGCACTCTTCGTCCCACAAACCTTTAGGGAGTGAACTGAAAATTCAAGGGATCATGGTTTTCTTATTTAACTAGTCAATGCTTTCTGCAGTGACTCTGCAGGAGAAAAAGCTGTGAGAGAAACCCACTGTAGCGTGTCCTGAGGAAACTTGCTTATTTAGTGTGATGATGTTGATTATTGAAGCCTGTGGTCTTATATGCTGAATATGCTTCTTAACTGGTGGCTTTAAGAATACTTGTCCAGTGGTTCAGGAAGGGGTTTTGCTGGCCCGAGCCCAACTTTGTAAGGCCTTTACTTCAGTTTGTCACATATAGTAACATTTTGAGGCCTGGTACTTGATGCGACTGCTTGTTTTCTCAAGGCCTTTTTGTTAATTTCCTGGATAGTAACAATGGATTGTACACCTTTTCTGCTTACCTTGTCTGCCTGATTCAACCACCAGCATCACAAACTTGGAAGAGCCAGAGCAGCCTCTTTTTCTGTTGTCTGCAAGAGTAGCTACTTGGTAGTGATCTGGATGGTGAAGAGTTGTTAACTGTCTTTCATTCTGCGTGGTGCTGGTACTTCTCCACCTGCCCTTTAACAACCAACTGACCTGATTATGTGGCATACAGAAAAATTATGCACTGGACACTCTACAGCTTCGTCTGTTGCACATCTCTAGTGGTACTCTGGCACTTTTCCCTCCTTCATTCTCAACCTTGCAGATTAGTATAAAGGCTGTTCTGCTCTTCGTGTGGGATATGAGTGACCTTGACCTATGAGACCAATTAAGAAGTTTGGTACCAGATAAGTAACTTCATATGAAGTTTTCCAGAATGCTGGAACTGAGATTTATCTGGTTCCTGCAGGAGTTTCCCTCTTGCTGGAAACACAGACTGTAATCACACCTTTCTTTTAAGAAATCCTATTCCTGTATTATTGACCTCGTAGTTCCGTTGACTTCCCTAAGTGGTTGCTGTTGCCTTTCTAAATTGTTTCATTAAGAGGGGAAAAAGTACCCTACTTACAGATCAGCTCAAAGTACTGAAGTTTCCTGTTTTGCCTTTCTTGAGACTTGTGGGAAGCAATAGGATATGGCTGTCTTGAGTCAGAGAAACTCACTAGATTTGTGAATGGAATAGTGAAATCTGGTAAAGATTCTACTTCTTTCTATTTATCTTAAAATTCATG
>VYXH01008549.1:101214-168599 GCA_013397275.1 Burhinus bistriatus
GCACGACACCAAAACAGCAACAAAAAACCTATCTGATTCAAATGCTTTTTTTTCTTACCTGCTTAAACTTAGGACAGAATTTGTGCTGAGTTTTTGTTTGTTTTAAGGAGCAAAATAGGGACATAACTTTTTTCATTTTTTTGCACAGTATAAAATGAAGAGATATCTCTTCTCATTATTTCTAAAGCAGACTAACAAATTTAGAACTAAAAATCAATGTCTCTCTGAAAATAATGAATGTTTACTTCTGCTAAGGAAGAGCCAGTGCTGGAATACAGGAGAAATAAAGTGTTTCTAAGACAGGAGAGCCCGCTGTTTAAACTCCTCTGCCTTTTGCAAGAGCTCTTGTCTATTCTCCACATGATTCAAGTATTAAGAGTCTTGCCACTAGGTCCTTGAAATACATACCTGTTTTTCCTTTGTGTTCCACTCCTTGCTTCCCAAGTCAGGTTAGACAGTTGTTAGTAATGTGAGTTTTATAGAATGTAATCAGAAATTAATTACAGAATTGTTACAAAATTTGTTATCTCTCAGTAAATTCTCAGAGCTGGTATATAGCTTCATTTGAGTACTGTATGAATTATGTTCCACAGCAGATGAGAGTCTGAGTCCCACACTTTGAATCTTACCATTTCATGCTTTGTCTTGTGCCATTTAATGATTGGAAGTTTATCAAAAGTTTGTACAGAAATGTTCTAATATCTCTTAAAAACCTAAACAAATAACCCCCCACACCCAAACACACCTGCTCGATCTTTGAAGTGTGTTAAATGCTAAAGGCAAAACCAAGAGACTAATTAACTTTTTCCTGTTCGATTCTTATATCTGACATCTTTTATCTGATGAGAGTGCCTAATTTGAAGCTAAACTTTGTATTTGAAGTCTTCATTTCTGTGTTTCTGCTTCTTCAATCTCCAGTGGGAAATGAGGGAATTCAGGCCTCTTAATCAAATGTTAAATGATTAGGAACTTGTGTGTATTCTTTTCAGTACATCATGCAAGTTCAACACAAGTACGCTTAGAAGATGTAGATTACTGGTTGGTTGTCCATGACATGTAAGTTGAGATACACTACCTACGTACTTTGAACAATGTCATCTTTTAGGCACTGAGCATGCTTAAGAACTGATTTTTAAATCACTGTTTAGCTGAATTTAAAGTTCTTCCAATCTTACTGGAGCATCTGAGGCACTGGCAATTTTAACCTTGAATTCCACAAAATCCGTTTAGATGAAGGAGGCATGGTTAAGACTTCTTATTTCAAGTGAAGTTTTTACATAGATAAGAGTATCCAGTTCTTGTTGACCTAGTTGACACGTTGCCAGTTCTAAATTTTTGCCTAATTTGCCAAGCTAAATTTTGGCTGGCTACAAAAATGGTGGCTGGCTGGGGGTTTTCGGGTGTTTTGGTTTTGTTTATTTTCTTTACAACCAGATATTTGTAAAAATAAACTGTAAGTTAAAGGTGAAAATACATGTCATAAGTTTACTTTTCTGAATTTTATAATACCTATGACAAACTTAACAAATTAACTGCTAGTTTAAAGGTATGTTGCACTCATTTCTTGGTAAAATTGTGTTATGTCTAGGGTTATTAAAAATATTTTTAATAAACTGGTTTCAGCATTTGTGTTGTTAACATGTTTAGAAATAAGTACTGTGAATGCATCACTGAGATTTATAAGGTTGATAGTTCACTTACTGTGTTATAATTTGGCATCTAGATACAAGATGCCTTTTGTTCTGTAGCTTCAGCAGATAAGAGAAGTGTTAATTGATTTCAGGCAACCACCATATTAGTGCAGTCTAGATTCAGGATTTCAAACTTCTTTAAAAAAATAATAGAAACCAACAAATAGTTTCTGAATATGAAGGAGTTGGATCTACTGGGAGATAAGAATGACTTTTCTCTTGTTCACCATTTCAAAACGGTTTGCAGTTTGTGGGGAATAGACAGGTTGTTTGAGTAATGCAGAAATGATAATTGAAAAGAAACCATCTGAAAATTCCTGTGAAACTCTGAATCTCTTAGGAAATGCCACTTAATTGTTAACCTTACTGTCAGGTATCAGTTTCATGGAACGCTCCTGAAGGCTTGCAACTTGATTAGCTTGCAGTAGACCCACAGTGTAGTACAGAATCCTAAGCTTCAGTTTCTCAAAAGCCCATCAGGCTAGGAATGTTCTGAATTAAATATTTTTTTTTGGCTCAGTGAACTGGCATTTTTCTCATAATGGTATTTTTCTCTAACAGATTTCAGCTAGTTCGCCCTTCTTATCAGAAAGCATAGTGTTCTTTGATTCTGATAATCCAGGAAGTGTGCCAGACCTCTTTATTCGTTAGTTGACTGCTAGACTTTCTCCCAGATGCTGGTTAGGTGTGTGATACTGCATAGTAGTAAAGCAAAGTTGTGACCTGTTCATTGTTACAGGTTTGCTGTGGACTTCACTTTTCTTTGATTTAGTGAACATCTAACTTGGTCTTCATGTAGAAAAGCAGCCTCTATCTGGCAATCCTAAACTTTTTAGGTAAAATAGCTAAAATTTTCAGTCCTCTTAAAGTAATGGTTAAGAAACAAGAACGTGCTTCAGGCACATGGTCTTCTGAAAGTGACAGTTGTTTCTATGTTTGTCTTGGGCATTATTCTCCTCATGTTGTAAAATGGTTAAATTGATACCAAATGAGAAAGTCGCAAGCATTTTTCCAAGCTGGATGTTACCGTCTTTTACAGTGACATATTCCCTCTGAATTTTCTTCTCTAAGGATATAAACTATAAATTAGCCCAAATTACAGCCAGCACTGTTCTGAGTAGCAGTTGGTATCTAGGTAACTTTTTGATGTAGCATCTTGAAAAAGAAAGGGCAGTAGGATAAGCCTTAGTGTCTGAAGAACACCAATATTCACATCAATTCTGTATCTAAATGTCCCTGTGTGACAGCTGGGATTACATCACTGTTCAAAGAGGTTTTAGAGAGAACAGAAAGTAAGTTCTAGTAACTGTCACTTAGAAGCGTTTTTCTCTCCCCCTATCCACAGAGCAGCACAGTCACTTCTGAAGTGTTTTCCTTATGCCTTTTAAATTATAAATAACACAAATCTCTCAAATTATCTTGCTACTACATTAGAAATTAAATCTAATTTTGATTTTTGACAGTGTCTAGAAGCCACAGTAAAAGGTGTCACATGGGCTCTCCTATTTACAAGTCTACAAGGACACGTTCTTACTGGCATAGAAGATTACTTTAGAGTGTAGAGAGTTCCTTTTTTACTCAACCTTGTTTTTCTTACTGTTATTTGTATAAACAAGTACCTGAAAAAGAGACCTGAACTCAGAATTGGTGCTAGCCTCAGTCTTTTACTTCAACTACAATTTTTTTTTTTTTCTGTTGGCTGCCACCCTTTTCTTTAAAATTGTTGAACAATTTGGGGGGAGGCAGCTATTTCCTCTTTTTGTTTTGCTGCTGAGGTATGGCCAATTTTGGTCTCCCTAGCACGGGACTATTACTCCCTCTTTGTGTTCTGTGTAATGCTTATAACTGCTTAATGTAATAGCTAGTCTTGATGTATATATTCTTTTTGGAAGATATATTTCATCACTGTCTGCATCCCCTCAATAAAGCACAGCACAGGGTTGAAAGCGAGGATTTTTATCCTAAGTGAAAAGCAGCCAGTTAAAACTGAAGCTGTTCTGTAGTCTCACTTCAGTTTTTGGTCACCCCCTCTCTTCTCAGTGGCAGCAACAGTGTCTTCAACTACATTAATTCTTGGACTCAAGATTTGCATTAGAGAAGGACAAGTATCTTTTTTAGCTATGGTTTGGAATTTGTATTGGAGTCTAAATAGAGGATTTCCTCCCTTTCACATTGGAATCTCTGGTATGTTCGTTCCTGTTTGCTCAGGCATCTGAATCAATATGGTAAAGAAAGTGAGTGTATTAAGATAAATGTTTAGAACTTTCTATTATAAGAATACTTTTTTTTAGTGCTATAAGTTAAAAGTGGGTTCAAGCTAGACAAGATATTCAACAGAAGTCCTCTCTCTACCCCTCCCCTATGCAAAATCTGTCCTATATTATGTCCCTAGACTTTTTCTGCAAGAAAAATGAGCTGTTTTTTACCTGAGAATCTGGCCAGCATTTTATCAAATAATTGATTTTACTGAATAGATATTCTGTAGTGACATTACAAACAGGAAAAATTAACAATTGAATAAAGATTTATTAATTTTTGCATCTGTTGTCATGCTCCATATCCTGAGTATTCTGCCCAGCAAGCTAGTTTATTTTTTCTTACAATTTGTATAAATGGCAAAAAGGTGATAGTGTTTGCTTGTTAGTTTGTTTTTTTAACTCAGTGCTTCAGTGGTTTCATAACCTGGTCCATCCTTTTCAAATTGTTGTTATAGTAGATTTAAACAAACAAAAAATTCCCCCAAAAAACAACAAGCCAACAGCAGCAACAAAATCCCTGTGACTTTGAGAATGATGTCAATATACAAACAAGACTAAGATTATGAATCCATCTATGGCTGGAGGGGGTCGGGGGGCAGAGAAGACAGCTGCTGACTTGTGAAAGGAAGGGAGAGGCAGTAGAAACAGATGGAGAAGTTAACATCTAATTTAAGTTATTGTGTTAAACACTCTGCTCTACTCCTATAAAATATGAAAGTAACTGTCTTCTCTAGAGAATAGTCTCCTTTAAGAAGTTATAAGGGAGTTGCTGCTTGTATCCTAATGGTGGGATAAAGGTAACTAGGTGTAATAAAAAGATTGAGATGAATTTTGAAAACCATTAAATAGTTTCAATTAGTGCTACAGAAAACTTGTAAGATGTTTTCTAAATCAATTGAGAGTAGTTTGATGTATCAAACTTGGTGATGGCTGAGTAATAAACACAGATATTCTTAAGGGCATTGAGTTTCTGATGCAATTAATTTTTTTTTTTTTTTTCCTGTCACTTGGAAGCAGGAGACCATTTCTTTATTTGGAGACAAAAAAACCTGCAAAACTTAGAAGCAGACAAACATTTTTCAGGGGAAACAGTAACCTTCTGCAGTGCCAAATATGATGGAACACAGAGTGCAAGCAGCACCTGTAGAAGGGGGCATATATTTCAGAAGGCTGTAAGTTTATATGATTAGAAACCAAAAGATGACTGAACATGAGCTCTAAGTCCCTTTCTTATGAAAGGGATAATTTGTAAGAAAGGCAGATGACTTCTTTGCCTTTTTAATTAAGCCAAAACAAAATACTGCTTCCTACTTTTGCACCTGTATTTTAGAAGAAATACTGAAGCACTACTGAGAGAAAGTTTGAAGTGCTTTGTCTGCCTGGGCTACTTGTTTAAAAAGAAAACATTAAAACAGTTCTAATGCTTGATGAAACTAATGTAGCTGAATTCTGTCTGTGGTATGATTGTTTAAATCCAAGATAGCTGACTTAGTAATGCAAACCGCAAAACTTCCTTCAGATATACTCCTGTACTGAGCCAAACTAAATAATGCAGTCCTGAAACTATGTAGAATGGGGAGTAGAACTGAGGTTTGTCATTTATATGTAATATGTTGTCTAATTACACATGGTTTTCAGAAGGGATCACTTTTTAGTTGAGTGAAAGAGGGCAAAGTACCGGGGGGGGAGGAAATCCTTGAAGTCATTGCTCTGGTGTGGAAGAACCAAGCTTAAAGTTTTTAACTGCTTATATATTTTTTTCATCTATGCAGGGAAACTTTTACTTCTTGTGGTAATGTCAGTTATGTCAGTGAGTTTTAGCTCAGAACTGTGTGTTTCTGTGTTGTACCTTGCCATGAAGTTACTGCTACTTAAATAAAAGTGTATGGGACAAAGGAAGCTAGCAGTTAAGGAGGTTAGCCTGTTGGTTAGGGCAATAAACTGGATTGGGCAGGATCTGTCTTGTGGTCCTTACTTGTCCGTAATTTCTTTCCAGTGGGATTTTTAGTTTCTGAGACTCCTCATACAATTTATGTAATAGTCCTCACAGATTAAGAAATACCACCTCAAAATATGAGTTGCATGACTTCAGAATGGGAACAGAATTTATATGAAAACTAGATAACAGTGTTCCTGTGGTCAAAGGAAAATGCAGAAGCAGGAATTGAACTCTTACTTGTAATCAAGTTTCTTTAATAATGACGTAAAGTAAGACTAACTACTATTACAGAACACCAAAAAATGAAAGAAGGAAGTTTCATGTTAATGCTGTGTCTTGGCAGTAGTATGCCCAGTCTCATTAAATGTAATCCTATTCTTTGGACTTTCCTAATTACATTTTAAAGACCATTTGTTAAATTTTACAATCCTCTAAGAATTGAAATCAGCAATTCTGAACCTACTTTCGTATCAGTTTTGGTTTAAAAAGCAGCATTAATGGATTAAACTCCACAGTGCTTAGCATGCGCAATTTTTTTCTACTTGTCATTCCTTTTACTCTGCTTAGAATATTGAATAAACTCAAAAAAACAGGGAGACATGAATGTTCCTTGCTGATGCATGTTACTTAACAGCATCTTTTTCTTAAATACGAGGAGGGGTGAGGCCTGATTTTACTTGAGAAGCTAAATAACAAGTGATTTGGACTTTAGTAAAACAGTTTGAATTACCATAATTGAGAAGTCATTCTTGGTATAGTAAGTCACAAAGCGGAGGATGATGGAGGTTCCTGTGTTAATTTAATTTTTAGGCATGCGGAAGTTGTGAAGATTCTGACACATGATTCTGCTAACTTTGTTAGGTGAGTTAATAAATGTATGTTTTACAGTGCCTCAAGATCCCTTTTTTCTGGCGGTCCCCCCAGAGGCTGTAGTGCTTTAAGCTAAAAGTCTCATTTCATTGTAGTAAAAATACACAAGCATGCACTGTCCTTTAAAGCATTGTGCAGCAGTCTTACCCTATGCCTAACTGAGAATATGCTGAAGAAGCGACAAAGCAGAACTTAATTTGCATGTATCCAGTATTTTCCAAATTCCTTAACACATAGAGAGAACAATATGATCTCTTCTAATGGGTAGCCTTTCAGCATTAGGATGAAAAATAGAGCAGTAAATATGAAATCACGAGTAGTATTGTGAAGCATCTTCGTCTTCCATTTAAATTTGCTCTATCTATATAAGGAACATTCATCTACCATTTCTGGTATGCATCCAGAGTTATGAAAAAAACAGTCTTTATGGCTTGGAAAAATATCAAACCAAAAAGTGAATTTATTTAGAAATATTCTCACTGAAAGCTTTTTATCAGTTCATCTGCTTATACCTTCCTAAACTGGAAAAAGCTGCAGCAGATCAGGAGAGGGTGGAGCAAGTGTAAGTGAAGGGTTTTCTAGGTGGCGGTGAGGTCATTGGTGTGATGAGAATTTGAATTATAGGGTTTTCCTTCACCAATTTTTTTTTTTAAGCTCAGTGGCTACAGCGTGGTAGCTAGTTACATGGTTTCCCAGTTAGCCTGTTACAAGGCAAGTACCTCAATATGTCTCTGCATCAGTTGTAATTATTATAGTTTGCCTAAGTCTTGTGAGACCCCTTCTTGAGATTTAGTATTACTGTATTTTAGTATTACTTGAGATTTAGTATTACTCTGCCCTGGTGAGGCCGCACCTGGAGTAGTGTGTCCAGTTCTGGGCTCCCCAGTTCAAGAAGGACAGGGAACTGCTGGAGAGGGTACAGCAGAGGGCTACAAAGATGATTAGGGGACTGGAACGTGTTTCTGGAACGTCTTTCTTATGAGAAAAGGCTGAGGGACTTGAGTCTTTTTAGTCTGGAGAAGAAAAGGCTGAGGGGGGATCTCATCAATGCTTACAAATACTTAAAGGGAGGGGGCCGAGAGGATGGCATCAGTCTTTTTTCAGTGGTGCCCAGTGATAGGACAAGAAGTAATGGGCACAAACTTGACCATAGGAAGTTCCATCTAAACATGAGGAGGGACTTCTTTCCTTTGAGGGTGGCAGAGCACTGGAACAGGCTGCCCAGAGAGGTGGTAGAGTCTCCGACTCTGGAGACATTCTAAACCCGCCTGGATGCTGTCCTGTGCAACCTGCTCTAGGTGTCCCTGCTCTGGCAGGGGGGTTGGACTAGATGATCTCCACAGGTCCCTTCCAACCTCTGTGATCCTGTGTTCTAGTATTGAGTAAAAGAGCAAAGAAAAAGGCACTGGTTTTTTTTGTTCACTAAAAAGGATTAAATGTTAGTAAAATGTCTTGAACAGTGACTTTAACAAAGGGGAAAAAAAAAGCCTTGTAGCTAAAGCCGTAGGACAGGATTACTTCTGAAAGAGAAACATGTAAATGGGGAAAAAAAACAAAACAAAACCAAAAAACCCCTACTGCTTGTAAAGGAATAAAGAGTCAAGGGTGAATGGAAATATATCTACTCTTATGAAATGGACTTTCTTGTGAAAAGAAGATACAAATGCTGGCGTTAATATGGCCATAAACAAGACTAGGGGAATCAGAAAATTAGTATGATGTAGAGTGTACCAAATCTAGCAAAAACTTTTTAATATAACCTGTGCATATAGGACGAGGGGTAATGGCTTCAAACTAGAAGAGGGTAGATTTAGATTAGATCTCAGGAAGAAATTCTTTACTGTGAGGGTGGTGAGGCACTGGAACAGGTTGCCCAGGGAAGCTGTGGAGGCCCTGTCCCTGGCAGTATTCAAGGCCAGGTTGGATGAGGCTTTGAGCAACCTGGTCTAGTAGGAGGTGTCCTTGCCCATGGCAGGGGGGTTTGAACTAGATGATTTTTAAGGTCCCTTCCAAGCTAAACCATTCTATGATTCACTACTGTTCTCTTTCCCAGCTGCATAGTAGTTACCTCTCTATCTTCAGACTCCTCAAGTGGTGCATTTGAAAGCAGTACTCAAATGTCAGCTTCCATTTATTACATGATATTTATCCTTTTTTGGCTGTTCTCCTAACCCATAGTCTGAGTCATTCAGACAAATTTGTTGAAAACATACTTGCAGTCTCAGTTGTTGTCACCTAGAGGATGTGGAGAGGCAAGGAGGAGAGGGGCAGTTTGAGAAGGTATTGAATTTGGATCAACTGTGAGGCTGAAATAACTATTTCCTCTCAGAAACATTATGGAGATACAGCTTTTGGAAGAACAACAGGCAATCTGTAACTACACCTATTTGAACTCAATTTGTATTGTACAATTGTTCAGTTACATCTGTCCAAAGTTAACCTAGGCCAGCCTTGTATTAAAAATTCTGAGTCTACACCTTGTGATTTTCTTTAGACTTGATGCAACATGGAATCTACTCTACAGATAGCTTCCACAGTGACAGGTACAGCTTAGCTATTTATTAGTTTCTGGATGGAAGAGGCCTTTATAATACACAGCCATGCTACTGCTAAAGAGTAGATGAAAAATGGCTGTATTTGGTCATGCTGTGAGGAAGAGGCCTCGTGTGTTCTTGAATACCTCTGTAAGTCTGTGTAAGGTGCCCAGCCTAGGAACTTTCCGTGGAATGTATCCATTTAATTATTATATTGTTTTATTCATAACAAAGAATTTAACAGCCTGTATTGTTCATACTTGGCAACATATGCTTTCTAATGTAGATAGACTTTTAAGATGTGACAGACATTAAAGTAGTTCACGGTGATAAAATGTTACAGAAAACTTAAATTACAAAGTTCTATGAGCGCTTGAAAGGTAGTTTCTCATTAGGAAGACTTTACTTCAAAGTTGTGAAGGCAGTCTAAAGACTTATTTTGGATTTAATAATCCTGTTTTAATACTCTTTTAAGTCAGAGTAAACTTGTAGAGACACTTAAACAACATACTGGAAATAATTCACAAACTAATGGTTTCCAAATTGCTCAGTAGTGGTAATTACTCTTACCTTTCCAGTTTCTTTGACTTCAGTGAGCTATCCTGCTAACTCTTTATAAAAACCTTGCCATAGGCCCTTGGCCTGTTTAAGACTTGTGGTTTAGAGAAGACAGTATAGCAGCCCTACTTCTAGCTTCATTGCACTTCCCCCCTCTCCTGAGGGAGGGGTGTAAATCAGTCACTGCTAAGCCCAGGGCTATTATTCAGCTATTCAAGTTCCTCTCTTCCCTTGGGATCTTAAATTCCATCTCATGGCTGCTGTGGCCAAGACCACTGTTAACTGTCACATCACTGGTCACTTTATCCTTAATAATGAGTCATAGGTCTAGCAGAGTGTCTTTCCTGTTGAGCTAGTCCACCACCTCAATCAGGGGTGTCCTTCAAGCACCATAGTTATCTCCTGGGTTGCTTGTGCGCTGCTGTGTTGCATTTCCATCAGATGTCAAGGTAACTGATTTTTCAAAAGAGCTAAGGTCTGTGATTGTGCAGCATTTTTTCTTGGATTTTTTTTTTTTTGAAGGCTTCATCTATTTGCCCTTGATTGGGCAGTCTGTAACAGATGTTCACCATGATGTTCCCCTGGTTGAATCCTGACCCACAGTAAAGCTCCATTTGTTGAAGTTCTTTGCATAAAGTGTAAGCACTGTCCTCCTTGACTTTCTCACTTCTGCTTTCTTAAAAGCCAGTATCCATCCGCTGCAGTTCTCCAGTTGTGTGAACTATCTCACCATACCGCATACTCCCAATGAGATTGTTACGTGCTCTGGTTTCTAATCCCTTGTGCTTGCTTCCTGTCCTGAATGTGTTCATGTACAGCTACTTACGATGTGTCCCAGCTTATGCCACTTTTTCGAGATGACTGTAAGATCCTCACTGTTGTGTTGTCCTGTGCATTTACCATCTCTGCCATTCTCCCACTTTCTAGGCTTCAGTCTCCACTTGCCTGGCAAACCTAATTTGAAGCCCTCCTTATGAGGCAAGCCTGTTGGCAGTGATGATTTGCATTATCAAATGGATCTTGTCTTTCTCAAGCACTCTGTTTCTCAGAGGATCTTAATGTCTTAAGAGCTGAAGTCTGCAGCCAGGTAGTTGATCCACAGGACGTGTTCGTTCCTGTCAAAGGCTTTCCCCTGGATTAACACCTGGGCTCTGGTGTCACTCACCATTGTCCCTTAACTCCTGTAGTTAGCTTTCATCTGCTGAAGGCCTTCTTTGATGATATCATGGTGGCCACGTAGATGGACAACAAACGATAATATTGCAATGGCCAGATGAGCTATAAGAATATCTCTGCAACATCCCAGATTTAGACCCACAGGCAAGCAGTAGAGCTTTTAAGACAGCCAGGCTTGGCTGCTGTGCAGAAGCCTTCATCTCCCTGGGAGTCTGTAATTACTGTCACCCGTTGCTTCCTTTTAGTGATGTTGCTGTGACCCATGGATCAGGCTTAGATGCCAAACCTGACAGAACATTTTCCTCCTCGCCTCTTCCTTGGGCTTTGTGTCTTTTCAGCACTGAAATAGCTACCGATGGAAAAAGAGGACCCCCTTCCTCTTGGTGAAGATCACAACTTCCAGCCTCCCCTGTCCTGGGAGTCCTCATCCCAACCCTAAGTGAGGAAAGCAATAGATTTGGTAGAGGGTGGTCATGGGGGCGGTGAGAGTTGACGTGGGGAAAAGAACTGTTCGCAACTTTGTTCAGGAAAGCAAACTGGAAACTTTTATCTGGATTGAGAGACTAGCTGTATCGTAAATTTCTGCTTTTGAAGACTTGGAGTAGTTTTGAAAGGTAGTTTAGAATGAAGGAGATAATCGACCACTAAGGGACATGAAAAATAATGTAGAATTAATTTAGAGCAGAATTTTTTTTTTATTGGTGAATCACAAGAGGTATATGCAAATTACATTTCTGACTGGTATCTCTAGGCTTTTCAGGTTCTGAAGAGTTCCAAAACTACTACTATTTGCTTATGCATACGATCTCATAAAGTAAAACAAAGGTTTATTGAAATGCCTGGGGCCAGGTGGTTACATTTTATGAAACAGTGCCAGCACATTTTCATCAGTAGCTGTAATAGAAACCAAAGTGTATTTTCCTGTTTAGGCTAAATTAAAATTGTATCTATCCTGCTGAAAAGCTGCAGAAGAAGTTTTTAGAAAACTGCACAAAGTGGAAGTAGCACACATCTTTTCTGGGAAATTTTAGAATAAGGGCTGGAAAAAGACTCTCTATGTTGTTAGGTTGAACAAGTAAACTTTTTTTTTAGAAGAAGGGATCCAGTATCCAAAAGCGAGGAAGGAAGTTATCACATTTAGTAAGTCTAAGTTGTGGCTCCATGGGGAAGTTCTGGGAGGACTTGTAAGAGAAGTGTCACTTTGAATGGGTGGGATTGAGCTAGCAGAGAAGTGGGTTGCTGTTTCCTTGTTCAAGGAAGAAAAACCCACAATGTACTGATTGCCATCTTTAATACAAGCTGTATGGAAGTGTATTTGGAAATTGCATTCTTCCTTAACAAACTGCTCTTTCACAGAACTGGGTTTTCTGTGCTTATGTTTTTGCATAGGCAGGAGCAAGCAGTAGGGCAAGCAGATAGCGTAAGCGCAAAAGTAAAGGCAGAAGCAAATAACACCCTCCACGCCCTGGGAGCTGGGGGCGGAGCTAGGTGTCTGAAAACCAAGGAGCTTTTGGGTGCTGACTGGAATGGTAGACAAGCGTCCTGTTGTTTGATTTACAAAGTGCCAAGAAATAGGAGATAGTGGTTGTTCTTTTGGAGTAAGTACAACTGTCTCCAAGAGAGGCTTCATTCCATTCATGTCTTTATCCAGTGACAATAACTTGCAAGAACCTACGTATTGGCTAGCTGCTGAGCTAAAGTTGCTTTGCAGTTTATAATACTAATGATCATAATAATACACATAGTGTTTTATATTTTCAGACTGTTGTATTTGGGGAATTGCTGTCTTAACTTCAGACTTCATCTGTCTTGCTTTTTTTGTCCATAACCCTTTGAAGCCAGAAGAACTGGGAATTTGTGCAATGCTAATATGGTGTGAATTTATATTACATTGAATCTAAGAGTCGGTGGATAATGCTTTAAGGTAATTTTTCCTGTATGCTTGGGCCTTAGATTTTTGCTTTCTAGTTTGTGTAGATTGTGTTTAAAAAGTGGACAGTGGTTTTATCGTTTAATTTGTGTTCTTGCATAGGGCTATATTTATTACCAAAAAAAGTGGAAAATTAAAATAGATATAAATACATTTTATAGCTCAAATCATAGATTTATAGAAAATACAATTATAATCAATTGCATTTGATAATAAAAACATAATTCATATATTAAGATTATAAAATAATACAAAAATGAAAGGTAAATTTTAACAAAATGTGACCTGTCCATCTGAACACCTCCTGTGTGTTAAGATTGATTCTCTCATCTACCTTAGGATTTTAATATATTATTTAATATGCTACTTAAGATATGGTACATATTTATTCTTCCTTATACTAGTGTCCATACATTCTAAACCAAAAAGTGTCATTTTTGATGACAGCAGTATGTTGTACTGTCTTAGAGGGCATCATGGCTGATAAGCAAATTTTATGATTCTAAATGTTCTTTGTTGATGGTAGTTAGTTGTATCCTTCATGTGGTATGATGATAAAATAGTCTTGCAAAGTACTGTAAAATAGCTACATCTTTAATCTAGACAGGTCTTGAGTATGAAGAATGAGAACCTTCAAATGCTGCTTTGGATTATCCTCTTAGTTGAAAATCAGCTTATTATTTGGAAGGAGAAGAGGAGGCACTTGGAAACTGTTTCTATATTGAAAAAAAACCTTCTGTTATATTGATGATGATGTAAATTCTCACCATATTTCATCACTTGTCATGCATCTCTTCTATTTTTTTGTTTGGGTTTTTTGGGTTGTGGGGTTTTTTAAATCATGGTTTGCTCTGTGTCTCTTCTCCCTTATTACAGTATGTGATTTAACCAAAAAAACAGACTAGCTGGTAAATCTGGAAAATAATTGAATTTATCTAATCCTCAATTTTAAAACATTTTTATACAGATATGGAAGAGTAGAGAGAGCTGTTGTTATATCATAAGGAAAATAAGCTTTCTTTTTTATATTTGTGGGAATATTAGCATACTCAGTTAATGTAATTTCAGGTGATCATAAATGAGAAATTTCTGATTTTGATGGTTTCTTCATTTCTTGTTTTCTTTTCTTCCCCCTCCATACATGATTCTAATTCTCAGTGTGAGAGAGACTACTTCACGTGTGTAGAGCTATGAGGCTAATCCTCCCACCTTTAAGATTCTGTGGTAGTTATTTTAAGTCTAATGAGGTTGTTGGGGCATGGCTTAATAGGCTGATTGTGTGCAGATGGCAGTTGCCTTGTCTTATTTTTATCTTCTAATTCTGTTGAATAGTACTATAGTGGAAGGAGTAAATATTTGTGTGATAAACGTAACAATTTTTGGAATTGCTCTCAGAATTTGAGAATACTTGTTGCCAGTGTTCTCGAATTTGCTTTCTTTTCAGAAACTTTTCATTTACTGTTTTAAATGTTTCTTCTGTCTCCAGGTTTTGAAAGTATTTTAGAAGGGCTTTATGGACCAAGGCTACGAAGAGACCTCAGTTTATTTGAAGGTAAATGAGCCAGCTTTTAGTGCAATGACCTTCATTTACTAGTTTTTCTTTTAGCTAAAGGTAGTTTAAAGTATATATTGAATTCTAAAAAGGAAATCATCAATTGTTTTTCTTTCTAATGTTTATTTTGTCATGTTCTTGTCAATACTGTGTGTAGGCAAAACACTAGGTAAAAGGGTACCTAGGTTTTGTTCCTATGCAGGGAAATTTTGGATTAGCTAAGCCTTCCTGAGAAGCTCTTATGAGAACAGTTTACTTTTCTGCAATACTGCATCTCTGACTTAATTTTTCGGTCATCTTTTAGAAAGGGAAGACAAGCTGCTCAGCTTCCTATTGACATTAATTGAGAAAAGGAAGGTAATGATTGCTAGTTTGGTTTTTCTGGTAGTGGTCAAGAAAAATTAAACTTTTAATATATTTTTTACATCTTTTTATATATATATATAAATTAAGCTTATTATGTAAGTATATATAAAAATATAGAGATTATATCTATATTTAAGTGTGTATATATATATAAAAATATATATTTTTCCATTACCCTTATAAGACCTAGCCTTATGGGTTTGGTTTTGCTGGAATAGCTGCCAATAACACCCGAGTCTTTAGTTAGTTACGTAAGAAGTGATTTATCTTGTCTTTAACAAAAGCAAAGGAGGAAAATCCAGCACAAAAGCTTTGAAGTGTTGAAAGAAGTGTTCTATCAAGTTAATTTTCTTGGCTTTAAAAAATGTTCTTTCTGTTACTGAACCTTCAAAATGTTCGATTTCATTTCTTTACAATTTATTATCTGATAGTCTAATTTGTAAAGCATGTAACTTATATACTGCTAGTACACGAGGCGGAGTGGCATACTCTGTTTATGTTTGCTTAGAATAGGTTTGGAATGATTGCTTTAACGTGATTATGGTTTTGCTGTCTTAATATTGTGCAAGTTCCTTGGCCTGGATCATATGCGTAACACATATTTTCAAGGGAAAGGGGGAGAACTTGAAATAGTACTTTACTGATGTTTTAAGAATATTTTTTGCCACTTAAAGCTAAGCATGCCACTAGTAAGACTTAAACACATCTAAAAAATGTGTAATTTTGGGTTAGAGCTTATTTTCATTTTCATCTTCTGTGATAAACAAGCACATTACTGCTTTGGAAAGGGAATGGGGCATTGTTATAATAGTGTATAATATCTTTTTTTTTTCCTGGTTGTAATTTAATGGATTGCTCTGTACTGGGCTTCACACTGATTAGTGATTAACGCTTTATTATTCTTTTGCATCAAAGGGTTTACGTTTTGAGAGACAATTCAAGATGCTTTTTTTCTTTTTTGCTTTTGTATAAGAAGGCAGAAAATACTGAGCTAATGACCAGAATATGTGTTACAGTTAAAGAAACCTGCTAGTTCACAATAAGATGTTATATTGTTCAAGTTCCTTCATGTATATGAGCTGTGTTATGGGAAAAGTTTTAGCTTATTTGCCTTGTGCAGTTGAAGACTTCTTGTAACCTATTTAAGATCTGCTGTTTCCATTATTTGCAGAGGACCTTTGATATTTGATGCCCCAGTGACTTTGTCCTGCAAATTAAATTCATGTTTATCTAAAATGTAAAGTTTTAAACGTTTGGGTTTTTTTCCAATTTGTAAGAATATGTGTCAGTAATGTGCCTGAGTTTTTCAAGAGTTAAAGCCTGTTTCCATGTTTGACACATCTGTAAAATTTATTTTACTTCTGGAGCAACTGATGAAGAAATGAAGCAGAGTTAGGTTAGGATGCCCACCTTATCTTACTATTTTTGTTTCATTTTTATAGATATAGTATCTGTAACTTAAATAATCCTGTTTGAATTTGCCGTGTTTTGTACAACAGTAGAGGTATACCTTATAGGATGTAAGGCTGTTTCTAATTTGAGTCTGAATTGCATTATAGTGATTAATACAGAACTGTCAAGTAAAATTTGTTATAAACCTTTCCACTGTCATAATTTAAGTGTTACTTTTCACTTTACATATAGTGAAACTAAGGTGCAAAGTAAATAAGTTGCTTTAGTTAACAAAATAAACCATTGGTAGAATCAGAACCCAAGTTTTGAGACTCTTAGCAACATGCCTAAATCACTGCCTCTTGTAAGGTGTCCATTTGTCTCCTCATAACCACTGAACCAGTATTGTCAACATGCAGCATTATACCTCAGTATGAGTGTATATTTCTTTGAACAAACCTCAAGAAATTATATGGCTTTGTTATCCAGAAATGTGTGAGAATCGGCTGAAATACATGCCGCTTAGCTACAATAGCGTTTTTTCTCTTATGTTGTTGGTTTTATGTATTGATTGTAACATAGAAAAAATTAATAATGTGCATAAAATGTAACATGAGTGTGTTAATTGATATATTTCCTCCTTAGTTCTGTCTTGAAATAGTATTTGATACATAGCTTAAATTATTGTATTGTATGCTGTCAAAGTTGCTTGAGAGAATAATAAATTGTAATAACAAATCTAAATGGTAAACGGTACACTTCAGTTTTACTAGGTTTTTTACTTTTCCAAGAAAATATCTTGTAAACATCAGAAATGATCTTGCTGAGAAACCAAACTAATTAACTTGCAATAACCACCCATAACAACAGGTAGTTACCTAAACATAGCAAGATTTTTTCGTTATCTTTAAATTCTTATATGATGTATATGTAGGACTTACCTTGGGCTTGCTTAAATGGTTCTCATCACCTCCATTATTCAGCACCATTTTTTTTTTCCTGACTGCTTTGATAGTGCAGCTTCTGGTTGTAAAGGTGTCAAGTTCTGTATCTTGGCATTTGACATTGGTCATGCTCTGAACGAGCTTGAGGCTTCTTGTGTCATTGAATCCTTAGGGCTTTCTAGTCCTTTGCTTATACCCATTTTCAGCTAAGTAGATTCACATGTAAATGGTTATTCTTTATGTTCTACTTACAGATATTTAGCTAAACTGTTAGAAAACTTTTCCTCTAATCATCTGGTATTTGTGTATTTTTGGGGGGATTACAGACTGCAGTTCTGTTCTTTTACAGACAGAGGAAAAACAGTGTCTTGTGAGAGAAAAGCAGCTCTCTTATCATTCTTTCTCTGCCAGAAAAAAAAACCCAACTCTTTATACAGGATGGAAGGTTTATTTGAGGGTGTTTTCTATTTTCCCTTAGGTTGTTTTGGAATATTTATTCATATATAAAATAATGGGGTGAAAAATTATATTAGAAACATGATTCTCTGATATCATTCAAGTTTTTGTGAAATTAAAAAGATGAAGGAACGTGATAAACACCTCAGATATTCTAATGTACTTATTAGGAAGCAGTAGTGCCATATAAAAAGAAAGGGGATTATTTGGTTGAAATTGTGACCAATAGCTGGAAAATTTATCGGCACATTATTATAATAATGCAGAAAATACTGGAAAGTAAGGGTTGAATTTTGTAGGCTACCTCTTCTTTAGATTTACTAGACAATTATTTCACATTTTAAGAGGCTGTTCAGTACTACAGATGTCTGTCTCAATTTGCTTAATTCAGCATGACTCTTTGGGGAAAAATGGTTTGGGGAAACAAAGATTTGAATGGCTTAAATGAAAAAAGGTAGTAGTTGTCAAAGTTCAACATTTTATTCTTAAAAAATGGAAATAGGTTTAATGGCTTTGTACTAAATAATTGACTTTGATTTCAAGTAATAATCTGTACCATCCTTAGTATTAAAATGTTCTTTGCACAGTCTCAACTTTTTCATGGGCTGGCTAGTGTTGTAGGTTGTCAGCAAATCTTTCATCAGCAAGCAAGCAAGATAAAATGGGGAGGGGAGATGATCATGATCCTAAGTTGAATGCAGCTAAGAGAAAACGTGTCTTGCTTAAAGTGCCATCTGTGCCTGTGATCTTTCTGAGAGTATGGTTGTCTATCTGTAGTTAAAAACTAATACTGACCTCAGTATGTTTCCTGTGGTGGTGACCTGAGACTGGATGCCTGGCATCTGATATATCTGGTATATATCTGCTATCTGATGGCAGTTTTGCTAAGCTCATTGGCATACTTAATATGTTATGTTGTACGTGGTTTATACTTTGAATAAATTTAGTGTTATGGAGAGCTGATGTTTCTCAAGGTTTGCTTTTTTGGTGACACACAAGGATTGCTCTCTAGTTAAGCTTTTAACAGTGGAACTTCAGGATTCCAAGGCAGAATAATTTCTCTGAAAATATAAAACCTGTCTTGGAGTTCTGTGCAGATTCCCAACATTCATAAGTAGATTTATTGTGGTTGTAAAGAAAACCATGAAAACATGAACTTGTTATGAAATAGTGTGGATTTTTTTCATCTGTGGCCATCTTAAAGCAATAGCTCTAACAGGATGGGACTGCTAGATTAATTCAGAAAAAATAAGTAATTTTTTTGTTACAGTCCAATCAAGAAAAATCCCATGTCTGCTTTTGATCATCAGCTGCCCAACCTGTCAAAACTGCTGGGTTGCATACCTGGAAGCATGTAACACATTGTTAATGCAGAATCCTGTTCTAAATTAGCATTTTAGAGCTGAGTAAACTAGATCTAAATAATAATACAGAGTTACTCGGGTTATGTTCGTGCTTAAGAACCTCATTTTTTTTTTTCAGATTAATTTTATTTCTGATGGTGCCTATATGCTAATATATTTAAGAAAGAGTAAAAAGCTCAGCAGTTGGGGGGAGGAGTGGGAAACATCCCTGCAGACAGCAAGGTCAGAGAAGGAAGAGGGGAACCGAGGTGCTCCAGGCGCTGAGGGAGAGATTCCCCTGCAGCTCATGAAGAGGACCATGGTGAAGCAGGTAGAATCTGCAGCCCATGGAGGACCATGTTGCAACAGATAACTGTACTGCAGTCTGTGGAGGATCCCACAGTGGAGCAGGTGGAGATGCTCTGAAGGAAGCTACAGCCCATGGAGAGCCCATGCTGGAGCAGGCTTCTGGCAAGAATTGCACCCTGTAGAGAGGAGCCCACGTAGGAGCAGGTTTTCTGGCAGGAACTGTGGGCTTGTGGAGCAGTCCCTTCCTGAAGGACTGTGCCCTGTGGAAAATGCGCATGCTAGAGCAGTTCATGAAGAGCTGCAGCTGTGGGAAGGACCTGCACTGGAGCAGTTCATGAAGGCCTCTAGCCTGTGGGAAGGACCCCATGCTGGAGCAGGGGAAAAACATGAGGAGGAAGGAGCAGCAGAGAGGAACTGTGTCTCCCTAGTTCCTCATCCTCCTTGTGCCGTTTCATGTGGGCAAGGAGGCAGAAGAGGCAGGAATGAAGGAGTGAATTTGAAGCCAGGGGAGAAGGGGCGTGGTAAGGTGGTTTTAGTTTTGCCTTTCTCATTATGCAAATCTATTTTTATTGGTAATAAATGAAATCAGTTTTCCCCAAGTTGAGTTTGGCTTGCCTGTGACAGTAATTGGTAAGTGATCTCCCTGTCTTTATCTTGACCCACAGATTTTTCTACCTTGTTTTCTCTCTCTACCCTGTTGAGCAGGGGGAGTGAGAGAGAGGCTGGGTTGGGGCTTGGCAGCCAGCTGAGGTCAACCCACCACAGTGTGTTACTAAAAGCAGATAACCTCAAGAACCTTCCTAACAGAACTGTGATTGTAATTTAGTGGTACACAGAAAAGGAGGAAACATATTTGGTAATTAATGGGGGGGGACGGGACCTTGTTTAGGTTGTAAGTGCATGAACTGGAAATGAGTGGGATGGAGAAGGTCGTTGGTGTTGTAGTTAATCAGGTTCATATCCAGCTGCCAAAATGCTGCAGCTGTGATAAAGACTCGTGCACAACTAGGGTATTGTAGGAGAAGTACTGCCTACAGTTTAAGGAAGTCTGATGTAAATGTAAAAGAAAGGCATCATCTTGAGATCTTGGTCGCCTGTTCAAATGAGAATGGTGCAGAAAAAATGAGATTGAATCTCATGAGAGAAAACTGGGTGGCCTAGATTAGCCTAGCAAAATGAAGTGTAAAGAGGTGATAATGATATTCTCTGTAAATACATCAAGGTGCTAAATACCCATGAACAATAACTGTTTAAGTATAAGAACCATGTTGCCACAAAAAGCAAACTGGAATAACTTGCCATAAGTAAACGTAAAAAAGAAATTAGAAGATTAATTTTAACTGTTAGCATAGTTGGTTTGGGAAAAGCTTTAAAGCGATTGGTGGTTCAGGAAGAGAAGAGTATATGGTGGAAAACTCTTAACTTCTGAAATGGAGCTTAATAACTTGTTTAAAGAAAATAGATGGCGTGTTTGCACTCAGTAGGAGAAGACTGGACTTGATATAGGTGATCTGCTTAAGTCCTATATTCCCTCAAGACCAAAGTACGTCTTCTGAGAAAACATATAAAGTTATTTTAAAGTTTTCTAAATAAAGTGCTACAGGTGAGTATAGGCTTTTGATTTACTTGTAGTGATGGTATAAAATAAATTAAAGTATAACACATGTAGCTCAAATGGCGGGGAGTCTGTATCCTAATTCCTAGCTTAGTTTGCTACAAGTTTGCACACTTTTGTTAAAAGGAACGACAACTGAATTCAGAGCTTGATTTACAGTATTCATATGCCTCCAGTAACTGTAATAAGTAATCAATTGAAATGTATGACTTCACCTTTCCTTTTAAGAAAGGTGCCCTCTGCTATTTGAAAGTTGAGCCATGTGAGCCACACAAGACTTTGGAAATATCTGAAGAATTGAATGCTACTGACTACATTGTACCAATAAATATATATTAGATTATGATGGAATTTATTTAAGAGAATTGTAGCATATGTATTTTGTTCTCAAAATCCATTTTTACTTGTTTAAAACATCTAGCTTTTTTTCTTCTTTTAAGACTGTGAGCCAGAAGAGCTAACTGACTGGTCTATGGATGAGAAATGTTCCTTTTGTAATTTACACAAAGAAACAGTCAGTGTAAGTATGAACGTGATACCAAGCATGACTCCCCAACACCCAATTTTTGGTATGAAAGTAAGAATTGGAGAACTGAATTTTGCAAATAGGTTAATACTGCATTTTGGACTCAAGATAGTTTGTCTATGAGAGGGAGTGAGAAGGTTTGGCTTTATAGTAAATATCTTTTTAGTGGTTCTTTTTCACTCATTAGCTCAATAACTTCAGTGTATATTGTACTATCAGTAGACTAACTTCTGAAAGATGTTACAATCTTCGTATGTGTTCTAGGATCGTGCATCGGTCATCGGTTCTTCACAGTCAACGCCTACAGAGGAACTGTCATCTCAGGGCCAGTCCAACACTGATAAGATTGAATGCCAAGCAGAAAACTATCTAAATGCACTCTTTCGAAAGAAAGGTAATAAAAACATGTCTTCTAGATTTGTGTTATATCTCTTAATATAAAAGAATCAAATGATTTAGGATTGATTTTGATTCTTAAGTAGTCTTTCTTTATGTACTGAATGCTGCTTCGCTTCTATATTCCTTTGGTTTTCTGTAATCTTTTTCTTTGCTTACTTGAATCGCCAAATGAAGCACTACTCTTCCTACTTGCCATTGCTGTTAGTCCTGTTGCATTGTGTGTTACTCTTTTTAATCCCTGTTCATTACATTTTGTTGGTTTTTTGCCATGAGCTGCTATTTTGTTTTCATGCCAACTTCAGGTGCCATTCTCTGGAATTATAAGCATTTAAAATTTTCTGTTCCTAAACTTTCACTTCTAGTTTTCAGCAGGAAGACTTTAGAGAATGTGTCTCACAGATTACAAAATGGGATTTGGGATCTTCGAGCACAAATGGTGCTACTTCAAATACATCCAAGTCAGACATTGAAACTTCTTGTCAAACTATAGTATTTAGTAACTCATCCATTCTTTGACTATCTTTGTTCTTTGGCACTCAGCAAGTTATAGGCAGTACACGAGTGACTGACAAGTCAGCTTGATCCATGAAGGTTACTTAGCTAGTCGCTGTCAACAGCAGCAAAAATACTCATTGTCTTCCTTATATTTCTGTGTAAGGAATCTGAATGCAGCTCTGTTCAGTAACTTCAACTTTCACAGGTTTTTCTTGGGTTTGGTAGATGTACTTGAACGTCAAAATAGCTGACCAGGATGACAGCCCTGTCTTGCTCTAATAAAGCATTGGAAAGAGTCAAACACATTCTCTTTCTTCATATAGGTGGGAGGAAAAAAAACAAAGTTAATTTTCTTCCCTTTACCTTGATGTAGCAGGAGGAGATTACTATGACCTTGAACCTGAGGTGAGGGGGATCTTTTTCTATAGAGGGCATCTGTCTGTTCAGCCTATGTTTTGCTTAAGGCTTTAAGGAACTTTGAATGGAGTGCAACAGCATTTTGACTCCGTGTTTGTTCCTCGGCTTTCTTTGAAACCAACTATTTTCCATTGGAAATAAAATGTCCAGAGAAGTTGCCACCTCATCACTTCTGAAATTCTTACTATATTTTCATCACCGGCCCAGTTCCATGGCATCTTCCTAGGCAGGTGTTTTAATTCCTTTCAATTTCTACTTTCTCAGATCTTTCCTTGGTCTTGATGTACAGGGTTTTTCACTATTCCCCTACTTTATGCTTCTGCTGGAGATGCTGTCTTTTGATTCTCCTTGAGAAAACCTTTTATCATGGGAGAAGTAAAACTTGGCATGACCTTACCTTACCAGAGTGACTGACTTCTGTGAAGTTTTTCACAACGAGCATTTGGCTTTTAACATCTTCCTTAGACTTTTTGATCTGCCAGATCAGTAATGCTAGGTTAAAAAGGTTTTGTCTATTGAAAAATAAAAATAAAGTCTTTTCCGATCGTTTTTGTGATTCTCTGAAGGACTTGTGTATTCTTCGGTAAGTGGTACTTTGCTGAAGAGTTTTCTAAGAATACTGCTTCAGTTCAGGTTCTGGCAAAGTCTCTTTAAGTTATTCAAATTATGGGACTTGAAAAGGAAAAAAAAATTTAGTATCTGCAAAGGGTGTGTGAAATCAATTTATTAGCTATTTCAGTAATTGTCTTGGCTTTGTAGGAGGAAGATGATGAGTTTTACTAGGAAAATCCCAAGTCTGCTTTCTGAATTTTTGTAGGTTTTTGAGATCAGTTATCAACTTAGGATAAAAGGAGTCAAAAAATTTCAAGTAATTATTTAACTAAGGAACAGTTCTTACACCTAGTACTAAAACAGACGCCCTTTCATTGTCAAAAAAAAAATGTAGAGTTCTTGGCTGTCTGGCTTTAAAAGGGAAGTAACATTTGTTTCACTTGTTCTGATTGCAAACTCCTCAAGATCACATACTGTCTCTTACTGTCATAATGAGCACAGTTTCACTTAGGGCCTCTGTGAACACCTTCTAAGACTAGTAAGCACATTTGAGAGTTGTGTTTATTGGTCTCATTATGCTTTTATTTTAGAAGAAGTTAGTATATGACTTGATTTTTGAATTTGCAGGCTAATTTTGAGGGTTGGTTGTTTGGGGTTTTTTGACATCAGGGAAACTAGCTCAGAAGATCTTGAAACGTGCAGCCATGTTATATCATTGTTTACAGCATACAACCTTCAGGCATTCACAGATAAGGATTTGTTTGTAGAATATTAGACAAAAATGATTCGTTTTTCCTTTTAAGAGGATGATAGAATTACTGCCAAGATAGGTAAACTCTTGAGAGGCTATAAGTAACAAAGTTTTCCTATTAGGAGCTTATCTTCTCTGTGTGTTAGTGAAAGACCAGTTTGGTAGGTAGTTGTCTGTAGGAAAGTCCTGTCCTTGGCAGACACCTCAGTAAATCCAAAGTAATTTTTGTCATCAAACATTGATTATTTCTATTAAAGAAAATATCTGAAAACCAGATGCTTTCTTCCGAGGTATGACACCTCTCTAACCATTTGGTGCTGTAAGCAGAGTAGACTGTGATACTTTTCCACTTACATAACAATAAAATACATCCATTTTTTTTTGTTAAAGAAATAGTGACAAGGAAAAACCATGATGTACTTTAAAAAATACATATTAGGTTTTTTGGGTTTTTTTACTATGAATATTATAGAACGTGGTGTATGTAATCATCATTACATGGCAGAACCATAGTTTTCTAAGAGCTTGATCAGACATTTTGGTCATGGGTTATTAATTTTCTGGGTTTCTAGTGATCCACATTGTATGTTCTTGGAAGCTTTTTTTTTCTTCCCATGCAATACTAACATGACCTGTTTAGACAAAAACAAAATAAAAGGTCATTTAAATACATTCACAGTTGTGAATCAAGTTCTATCTCCAAGACATGATCCACCAGGAGAAGATAGAAACCTGAAAAACTTTTGTAGAAATTAAGGAATTGAGGCACAAAATTAGAGGCAGTAAAAATGGGTCAGAATGATTTGAATTTTCCAGTTTCTCTGGGCAGCTCTAAGTTTCTTCAGTGCCATGTTTTTCATACCGAAACAATTTCCCTGTAAGGTTTTTTGAAGTTTTTCCTTGTTTCTAGGTATGTCTCGTATTCTAAAATACTTCAGTTCATAACTGTGGCTTTCTTACACCGTAATGTGTACCTGCATGTAACTCTCGGAGTTCTCCTGTTCTTTGCTTAGTAATATCTTAGAGATACATAGATGGCATGAGCTGGTTATGCTTCTTGGGTGGTGTATGTATAACTTGGCAAACCAATGAAAATGTAACCTTGCACACATAATCTTAGACCACAAAAGTAAGATGTTACTGAGGTGTAGTTTTGAGGTGTACAAACTACTTGGTCCAATATGTGCAGTTCCTTTTTATTAATAATTTTAAGAAAGCTAATTTATCCTTTCAAAATCTGGAAGGTTTTCTGTGAGAACAGGGAACTGTCAAAGCTTGTGCAGTGAACTTGTATGACAGCCTCACTATCCCTGTTCCTCAAGTTCATCAGGAAGGAATGTTTAGCAGGATTTCAGCTGCTTTCTTAAGGAAGTAAAACATGCTTTTTGTGTTGCCTGCCTGCCAGTGTTACTGACTTTTGAGTTTTTTGGTTGTTTTCAACTACATTTAAGAAAATCCTTAGAGATACTACTGTATACAGAGTAATGAACGTTACCATCTGAGTAAGGAAAAATTTTAAATGTTTAAAAAAACAGAAAACTAGAATGAACTTGGCCCTTATTCTTCTGGTTGTTGATCAGTCAAGTTAACTAAACTGATGATGATGCATGGCTCAGAATAAATGGCTGTGTTCTAAGTTGCTGGTGATCTGATGGTGAGCTGGACAAGTTTATGCATAGAGCTAAGAATATTGCTGGGACAGTTTGGTGGCTGTTGAGGTGGGGTTTTTCTAGAAAACGTGTGGCCTTTTTGTGAAAAGCCAAGAATAGCTGGAGTGATTACAGGAAAACATGCTCATAAGCAACCAGGTGTTCTGCTACTCACACAGCAGGATTGTAAGGTACAAGGAGGGTTGTGATTCCCTACCAATTTCCACTGCCTTTTGGTATCGTATCAGAAGAGAAATTAAGTCATTATTTTAACTTTTTAATTAAAGAAAATTCCGTTTTTCAAGAAATAGAATACTATTGTGGAGCACTATTTTTGGGAGCTTCTAACTCCTTGTCCATTGTCCTGACATATACTGGTGTAAGTCTGAACTATTCATTAAATCAGTTGTTACTTTGTGCGTTGCACACTATTATATGCACAGTAATGATAACACATAGTGTTAACGTACAGAATATGGATTTGAATAGTTATGAGGTGGTGCCATACATAAACTGTGGAAGTCTTAGTCCTAAATGTTAGCTCTGAATTAAAATAAATTACTGCAATTAGTCATAATTACACATCGTCTTTATTACTGCCTTCTCATGCCTTCTGACTGTAATCTTGACAATCACAAGCAGAAAATATCAGATTATATCATACAAATATCTAATTTAGCCTTCTCTTATCCTAATAATATCAGGAGGTCTACAGTGATCTGACAGGCACTAGACGAACATCAGAGCTACCTTTTAGTCCAAATCCGTAGAGACTGTTCTGCTGGGTTTGAAGTAGCATGTATGTATGTACATGATCCATGGAGTAAATACAGCTGCCTTGTGTTATAAACACCTACGTGAAAAATAGAAGTTTAAATAGATGTAGGCATGTAGATTTGAAACTTTGTAAGTAGCTATAGTCATGACTCCTAATAAAACATCTTAGAATAAAAACTTTTTAGGTTACACCAAGTATATCTGGTGCCATCTGCTGATAATAATTAAGAAATATTTGCTAGTGATACTAAGTTCAGAGACCTAATACTTTTCTTACCCCAAAATGCATTAAATTGTATTTAAAAATTTTATATGACTAATTTCAAATTTCCCATGTGTAGTGAAACTTTACCACTGTGAACTTAAAATTAGAGGCTTCTACGTGTTTTCATTGCATACTTGTATAATAATACAGATTTACAGCCATTGAATGTAACTAGACTTTATATAATACACTTGTGTACCCTGCTCTGACCACTCAAGTCTTATATTGATAAACATTATATGAAAGTTGCATTTACCCTTAAAAAGTCTATTTTCTTTAAAAAAAAATCTATGGTGTGCAAAAAGAAAATAGTATATGAAACTTTATCACTTTCTTTTCCTTCCTTTGAATATCTAACATCTCTCTCCTTTCTGTTCTATATATATCATTTGGAGAGCTGTTGGAAATGATTTTTAACTTCAAAGTACTTTTTCCCCATAATAGAAGAGAGGTTCTTTTTCACGTGAGGAAAAATAAGGAAAGGCAAACAGTGGAACAGGCTACCCGGAGGCATACAGTCTCCATCCATGGAAGTATTCAAGACCTGACTGGATAAAACCCAGAGCAACCTGATTTGGTCTCAGTTGACCCAGCTTTGAGCAGGCAGTTTTACTAGAGACCTCCCAAAGTCCTTCCAATGTGAATTACGATTTAATGACTGATACAATAGAACAGTCAATACTGAAGATGTGATAGTGATGCTATTTGCATTTATGGCCATTAAACTTAGACTTAACTGTGGTCTACCCCTTTAGATTGAATGTGCATTAGCAGCAGGAGCACTTCAAATGTGCCCCTGGAGCACGTCTTCCAGATTATATGCTCCAGGAAACCTTTTTTTTATTTTTCCCTAGTATTAGTTTTTTAGATTAAATTAATTTAAAATCTGTAAACTGCCAGTAGCTTTAGCCGTTGAATATATAAGAATTTTTGCTGCATTTATTCTTCCATAGGGAGCATTTGGAAATTATTAGGGGGAAAAAATAAAACTGATACTAAAGAAATACTATAAGGGCAAAATAGTAAATCCTTTATTATTCCAAATAGGTCAAAAGATTACTTCGCTCCTAATGAAAAAGTGAGCTTCACCTGCAGGTGTCTAAAAACAATTCATGCTTGGATATTACCAGTGTAAAGAGTCTGAAATGGAATAGAAAGGCAATAGAAACTTGGCAGTTTTGAACGAGTTTTGTCTTGCAGTTTTATAATTGATGCTGGAGAAAGTGATCAATATTCCCGGCTGTTGAGTTTTCCAGCTAATGGTAGGCATCTCCTGTGCTCTATGATCTTTTGCTTTTTAAAAGTACAAGTCATACCAGGATGTAAAATAACCATCTTTCCCATTTGCACTGATGATCACCTGTTCTCCAGAGATCTTCTAAGCAGCTTTTCTTGGGTGCACACAACAAACTAATTTCTCTATATAAGCAGGGTCATTCCAGATCAGATATCTGGTAGACTATTGAGTGTTGATGATATTTTGTGTATTTTGTTTTCTATGAGTTTCTTGATTACTTGCTGTCAGGTTTTTGTTTGCTTGTGTTTGGCTTTGTTTTGGTATTTTTAAGCTAAGCTATTGATCAGTAGTTTTCATTGTCTAGAACTATGATTCCCCTGTCACGCAGACACTTACTTTTGTTGCTAGATAATTCAGGTTTTCAACTCCATCTCTTAACTTTCCTTGTTCTTTTGTTATTTTTGCATATACATTAGCATTTTTACACCTATTGCCTTGCTGCTTCAATATCTTTTGTTGAATTTTTTCTTGTAACTGTATCTCTTAAGATGATAAAATTCTGGTTGAACATTTACTGGATTCATTCTTTAAGAATCGAGAAATACCAATAAACAAAGAATACCTGTGCTTGGTTGTTACATGATGGGGAGCAATCATTTTCTTCTCCATCATTTAGAATTTCACCTCGTAAGTCTCCTCTAGAAAATCCTATCAATTTTAGAAATTTTGGTAGAGATCTGATTGAAAGATTGTCAGAAGATAGAGCTTCAACCATAAGCAGGCTTGTTTTGTGATGCCTTGCGTAAGGTCTCTTGAAGCCAAGATGTCTAGCATATAGTCAGTCTTTGAAAATGTTGGAGCTTCACCTTATACCATTCAAGCATTACTGAAAAGGCAACCAAAAGGTATTGACAAGAAGCATCTTAACAGTCAGCTGCCCTTTCGTATGGTTTAGACAGCAGATCGTATATGTGCATGTTTGTAATTCCTTGCAATATTCTGGAGAAGATGAATTCTCAAAATGGAGTATGTTTTGAATAAACCTGGAACAAACAAAAATTTTATATGCATTCATCCTAAACTTAACCAGCATTCTTTGATCTGTCTCAGGAGTCACTGTCTTGCCCAATAGATGGATAAAGCTTCATTGACATAAAATGCTTGAGCAAATATGCTGTGTGATCTTCCGATCCTCCAGAAATTAGGGAATTTACACTTTACGTGCAAACATCTACCCAGTACAATCCTTTTAGTTTCTCCACTTCCATGAAAACAAAACTCAATTTATCATCTGTCTTATCTGTTTCAGGCTAATTTAAGTATCCCAGTAACTGCCACCATGTCCTTTGACATCTCTTTCAGGCAATCAAAGTGGACCTAAAAGCTAATTCTTCTGTATCACTTCCACACTTACTTTAAATCTCTGTCCCTTCTTGATGAAATCTGTTTCACTCATTACCTATGAACTCAAGGATGGGCAGTGGTTAAAACATTGAAAAGGATATTTTTGTGGTGTGTGTGGGGGTGTGTGTGTACAGTTGAAGAGAAGAAGGAAGAGTGGGATAGTGAAATGGGTACTACTGCTGCCACTTTAAGGAAGAACATAGATCTTTGAGTATGGCAATCATGCTTGTCTTGTGAAATGAGGTATTGCAGTCATCAATGTAGTATTGCATTGATGACTGACTAACACAGCTTACTGTAAGTGAGTTTCTTAATTACATTGTTATTTATGCCAAGTTACATATCTTTATTTTGTTGCTCTTTCTAGTACTTTTATTTATATTAGGATTTTTTTTTTCAGTGATTCACAAATGCAATTTCAGCTATGCTTGTTAATAAGAGCTTTAACTGACAAGAGGTTCTAGCTGACAGATAATATTAAAATAAAGTCATAGGTATCTCATGTTTGATCCTTCTATTATTTTTGTGTTTTTAAAATGAAGCACTTCTTTTCATGGGACTGTTACATACGCAAACAAAAAATAGCATATGTACAGTTTAGAATAGGAAATAAAGCTTTTCTCTTAAATGTTTTCATTGGTAGCACTTTGAAAATGTCCTGGAAACGTCCTGAAAATCCTGTAAGATAAAAATTTAGAACTTCATTGTAAAATTCAATTGCTTGTATTACTACAGGTTGTATGGGACATTTCAAGTAGCATCATAACTGTTTTGACATTGCAATCCTGAATCTACAATGGGGTTTATAATCTAATATGTAGGTGAAAAAAAATTTCTTTTTTTTTTTTTAAGATCAGCTCTTCAGAAGTCCAACTGTTCTATGTTATGGAAAGGACTAATCTATAACACACTTTAAAATTAATTATTTTAGTTATAGTTGTTCTTTGAAAGTAACTTATGTATTAATTCACAGCTGTATTTAACTTTCACTGTTTTTATTCAAAATTCTTTATTTTCAAAACTGAAAATGAACAGTCTGCAAATGAAAACGCAACAATACTCAACAATAAATACAGATTCTGACTCCCACACTTGCATTATTTATCTACCCACATAGTTAGACTTGCATGCTATGACAGAAGAATAAGGTAAAAATCACTGATGTGTGCTAAACGTGTTCTTCCAAGTGACCTGCAGTTAGGAATGCTTGTAAGAAAAACTTACTAGACATCTGAATTAATGTGTTCATTGCACATGTATTTATTATATTTATTGTGCTTATAGGAACTATTTATTTAAAGAAAACATAATTAAGTTTGGTTTTTTAATACATCTGTTGCCTGTGTTGTTGTGTTTTTGTGTTTTGTTTTGGTTTGTTTTTTTTTTTTTGTTCCTAGATCTTCCTCAGAACTGTGATCCTAACATTCCCCTAGTTGCTCAGGAATTAATGAAAAAAATGATCCGTCAGTTTGCGATTGAGTACATTTCAAAAAGTAGCAAAATTCAAGAGAACAGAAATGGTTCATCGTTTGAACCAAGTCTGATATGTAAAAGCATCCAAATGAACCAAACGGAAAGCTCCCTTCAGGAAGAACAGGATAGCCCTCTAGACCTCACTGTGAATCGAACTCAAGAACAGAATACTCAGCAAGGTAAATTTCTATATCTGCTTATCTGTATTTTGCTGTCATTTATTAGTTTATTATGTCTTACTCCCTTAAAAAAAAAAAATGTGTCTGCGTCAAGTACCTATATGTTTTGTCTTTCCAAAGTAGTAATCATTATATAGGAAAAAAAATTATCCTATGTGATAAAAATAAAGTTGAAGGAAAATTGGCATTGCATCAACTTAATACATTTAATTAACTCATACATTTTCCTTTAAACACCAGTAAAAATGTTATAAGAACTGTAAAAAAAAAAAAACCACACAAAACAAATGAACAAAAAAACCAACCAAACAAAAAAACAACAAAAACCCCCACCACACACAAAACTCCCACACACTCTTTCTAAAAACATTTTTCATATTGTGTGTTAATGGATAAATATTCTAATTTCTGAGTGCATGTGTTAATAAGTGGCATTGGAATTTCTCAGCTTTAGAATACTGAATCTAAGTCAGCTCACCTGTGGCTGTCATAGGTAACAGTGGTTCAAGATTTTGTTGAAGAAATGGCTGTTAAGAAGCCTTCTGAGAAAGGAGAAGGATACTGGAATTTCAGAGAGCAAAAGTCATTCTGTCTGTGGCAACCCTTGGACACTTCGGTTCTTTAAATACAGACTGGTTAGAATGATGGAAAGAGAAGATTCATTTGGGAGGAAATTTCCGTACTTCATGTCTTAATCGTTATAGATCAGTGCAACTTTCTTAACTTGAGAGTAAAGCTAGAAAAAGTTAAATAAAGTCTGTCTCACTATCATTTACAAAAAGGAAATAATTTCTTTCCCTTGAGGAATATTGCTATCCAAAACTGGTAACAATATAATCACAAGAGTGTTTTGGACTTTGAACTTGATTTGGATTAGCAGCAATTTTCAGGAAGAGTTGTGACTCTCATGCGCAACTGAAAGCAGTGGCAAAAGCAGCTTTTGTCTTTCACAGATGCAAGGGTTCGTGTTAATCCAGTAGTACTGTAGACCAAAGGGAAAAGTTTACCTGTATGTCACATACCATACTAAAAAAGTTAAAAGAAGGTAGAACTGCAGAATTAAGTTTTTTAAAAAATATATATTGGTTAGCATGAGAGTAGATTTCATATGTGTTTACTTAACAGTGCAGTTGTTAATTAGGTGACACCTCCTCGGGTGGGGAGGAGCAGATTCTGACATGGATTTACCTTGCTAAACATTCCTATTGCAGATTAAATCTTAAGCATCCCTTCTCTTTGACAGCAGAAACATTAAGAAATCGTGGAATTCCTGCTTTTATTCTCTGTAGTCAGAGAAAACCAGTTCATGCCTAGGTTTAGTGAATACCTTGTGCAGATTAAATCCTGAGAAAATATCTGTTGTGCTTTGAGATACCTGTGCTATGGATGAATTACAGATTTTTAGAGATTTATAACCAGCCAGGTTGAAGCAGATTTCTTTTGCAAGGGTAAAAAAGGTACTTTCCTGATAAGTTGCTTACTTCAACAGCTGGTTATAAAGAATAACTAGTTTAAAATGTCCATGAGGGAGCAAAGTCCCCAAAGACAGGTTCTGGTCCTCGCTGAACCCAAATAAACGTTTGAGGAATGAAAGGGAAGGCAGAGGGTGAATGGGGCAGTGACGGAAAGAAAGTTCTGCTGCCAGCCTCAGCTATTTGAAAATCCATTGATCTTTTGTCCAAAAAACCCCTTAAAGTATAGAGAGATTGAGGTATTTCAGTCTTTTTTTTTTTTATCACTGGAATTGTTCTTATAATGAGGGTAAACAAGTGTAGAATTATGTCTCTTCAGCAAAACATCCGAGGCTAACATAGTTTACATAGTATACTATGTAAAACTTGTATATTGTGTAAGATATTGTAGATTCTCAACACTTAACGCTGCCGTGTTTGCTGGAGTGCTTTGTAGATGTTAAAGATAGTAGTCTTGCTGTGAAGTTTAGAGCTACTAAAGTGAGAGGAAGTATTGAAACAAGACTGTAGCTGGAGAAGAGTTTCAAGCCGTCTTATCTACCAGGGAAGTTGTATGGCATTTCCTGTTTCCCACGGACATACCAGTTTTGAGCTATCTTAGCTTTCCACAGTAGTGGTAGCAACACAAGCAAGGAAGATAAAGATGGAAAAAGTCAGCCTTCTTTATTTATTTGCATTGTGATCTAGGTGCAGTGATTCGTTAAAAGTTCTATTAACTACTGTCAGGGATTGTGTATTATTATTCTACCTGCCCTTCACTTCTGTCCTTTTCCTGAAGAAAGGTTGGATATATTTGTGTTACATGCTTACAGTAGGGAATTGTGAAGTTTCTAAATTAGATTATTTTTTTTAAATACATTATTCTGTGTCTAAGAGTCTGGAGATTCAAAAGCTGTACCATGGCTCTCTTGTTATGTAGTGTCTTTTAACTGTTGTGCAGCTCTTTTTATTATTTGCTATTTATAATTCCTGTTACAATTTCCAAATGAAATGGCAGTAACAGAGTAGGAAGTTTAAATTTGTACATTGCTATGATGGATCCTTGAAGTTGAAATCTTTTTAATTCAAATCCTGTGAAGCAGATAATGACCTAAATATAAATACTTCAGGTTCATTTTCTGTTTAGGCAGGTGCTTTGTATTTCCAGTAGTTGTCTTTAAAATGAATTATCTAAATAATAAAACAGACAGTCTTATTCCTTTACTATGGCAACGATTCTTGGACTTGACTTGAGAGGAAGGAGTAAAGTTTATTTTTTGGATCACTAGAAGCATTTTTTTGCACTGAGCAGATCCAAGCTAAGTGCTACCTCAATACGGAAAAAAGATTCTGCCACTGAAGATGTCTGGATGATCTTGCCCTTATTTAAGAAAGCTTCTTACTTTCCTCCAGTATCTGTGGGCCATCTCTGAAGTACTCCCAAAATATTCTGGTCTGACACTTCCAGAGCTGATACCCCTGTGCATTGGGTTTACATGGCAAGGTTTTGTTAGTTGGGGACGGCTGCAGGGGTGGTCATCTATGAGAAGAGGTCAGAGGGTGCCCTGTGCTAAACACAGCCAGCTCTGCATCAGACCCGCAACAGGCCAAAGTGGAGCACATCAGTGAGGTTTGTGGTGCCTCTGTGAAAACATCTTTAAGAAAGAGCAAAGGTGCTGGACAGGCAGAGGAGTGAGAAACAGCAGGGCGAACAACAAGGTCAGAGAAGGAGGCAGAGGAGCTGCTCCAGGCACAAGAGCAGGTATTTCTCTGCAGCACATGGAGAGGACCATGATGGAGCAAGTATTTCCCTGCAGCTCCTGGAAGATACCACTCTGAAGCAGATATTCGCACTGCAACCTGTGGAAGACCTCCCATTGGAGCATTTGGATCTTTCCTGAAGGAACTGTGGCCTGTGGAGAACCCACAGTGGAGCAGGGGAAAAGTGTGAGGAGGAAGGAGCTGTAGAGAGGAATTGTACTGACTGTAACCCCCGTTCCTAATCCCACCTGGGAATGGGGGAGACAGGTAGAAGAGCTGGGAGTGAAGTTGAGCCTGGGAAAAGGTGGGGTGGGGAGGTGCCTACTTTCTTTTTCTGATTATCCAATTCTATTTTAATTTGCAATAAATTAATTTTCCCCAAGTCTGTTTTGCCTGTGATGGTAATTGGTAAGTGATCTCCGTGTATTTATCCTGATGACCTTTTTTATCTAATTTCTCCCTGTCCCCCTTTTAAGGAAAGGGAGTGAGAGGGAGGCTGGGTGAGAGTCCAAGGTCAACCCATTGCACCCCTGGTACAGAGTCATTTAGTACCAAGTATTTAAGCACTGGCATCCAGTTATGTCCAGCTGGCACATGACTGATAGCAGAGTCCCAAATTATGCTCTGCTTTCTTCTACGTATGGAAGTGTGGTAACTTAGCAGGGTGTTTTAATTCCTGTGCACCTTGCTGGTAACTAATCAGCCAGTTACTTCACTGTCAGTTGCTTATAAGTATTTCTGGAGACAGCTGCTTCTATCTTGCTCATTTTTCCTCATCCACATAACTCTGAGACTGGTCAGACCTTGAAAAGGTCGCTCACTATAGTGGGGGGAAAAAAAAAGTTGTTTTGTGTGAACTGCCTCTGACAGAAATAGGGTTGGTATTGTGTTAATTTTTGCAGCATTGCTTGTCCTCCAGACTAAGCCAATGGAAAAGCAGTCATGGTGCTGAACTCTTTGGGGAGTGTTCTCAGCAGCAGCTAACTTTGCAGAGGCATCTTTCCCCTGATAAATATGGGAGAGTTGATCATTCTCAAGCTGCTAAGCAAAGTGACTTACAAGAGGCAGAAGTATAAGCTGTACAAATAATCTGTTGCTTTAGCTACACAAGCTTATTCTTGTTGCTGTATCTATCTTCTAGGAACAATGATAGTGTGTAAACATAGCAGAAAAATGCAAGAGAATTTACGTAGATTTACTTGTTTCATTGATCCATCATAGACTGGAAGACATCAGAAGGCAGCTGGCAATTTGTGACATTTTGCTGTGTGAACTTTCTACAGTTGTCCTGTAGTTTTGTTACTGTTGTTGACTGTTACTGAAGAAGTTGTGGACACCCCATCCCTGGAGGTGCTCAAGGCCAGGTTGGGTGGGGCTTTGAGTAATGCGGTCCAGTGGAAGGTGTCCCTGCCCATGGCAGGGGGGTTGGAACTAGATGGTCTTTAAGGTCTCTTCCAACCCAAACCATTCTATGATTCTACGAAGTAGGAAAAATAAGAATAATCCAGGATAAGGATAACTTGTTTAAATGACTTAAAGTAGCATTTTATTATCCAGTGTAAAAATGTGCATACTATTTCAGCAAAATTTGTAGCAAAATAACAATTACTGAATAATGTACCAGAATTTGGAAACAATTCTTAATTTTTGAAAAGTGGTTTCTTATGTCTTGAAAATCCACACTGCAGTTAGTATGGCAACTGGGATCACAGCATGTGTGGCCTCTTGATTGCGATCTTCAGGGCTATTGAAAGAATTCCAAATGCTTAAATGAAAATAACCTTTTATTTTCTTAATATACTGTTCTTACCGTATGTATTGTATACTATGCTTTTTGAAGGTATGCATGATATATTCCCAAAGGTAAACTGTATGAGCTGTAAATATATTCAAGAAGCAATTTGTTTAATACTTCCATGTGGAAAGGTTGCCCCGAAAAGGTACATTTTTGAGGGGAGTAGGCATTTATTTCTTCCTTGGCTGCTGTGGTGGCTAACAGCCAAGTTCCTTGTCAGACGCTTGCTTGCTTGCTTTGCCCTCAATGGCACAGGAAGAACAGGAAAGAGAGCTCGTGAGTTGAGATAAGGACATGGTCATTGCTTACAGCTTGCCGTCATGGGCAAAACAGCCTCTGCTTGGGGAAACTTAAATTATTGCTTATTAAAATAAATACTCAATTATTCAGGTAGTGGAGAAACAAAAAGACACATTACAACACCAGCTTTACTCCCCCCTTTCCCATGCATAGCTTCACTCCGCGTTCCCTTGTGACCACCACTCCCCCTGTGGTGAAGGGGAATGGGTGTGGGGTGTCCACAGTCCATACCTAATGGTTTCTCTCTGCCATTGGGCTTCCATCTGCTGTTTTCTATTCCTTTTTTTTTTTTCCCCTTTTTCTCTCTCCATCCAGCACTTCTTGCCCTTTCTTCAATGGGTTCCCCCCACAGTGGCTGCTGGGCTCAGTTGTACCCTGCAGTGGGTCTGTTGGAACTGGCTAGAAATGCCCGTCTCTGGCATCTCCTCATAGATGGTGCCAAGACTCTGCCATGGATATCCAATATATAGAATCACAGAATAGTTTGGGTTGGAAGGGACCTTTAAATGTCCTCTAGTCCAACCCCCCCTGCAATGAGCAAAGGTCATCTTCAACTAGATCAGCTTGCTCAGAGCCCCGTCCAACCTGACCTTGAATGTTTCCAGGGATGGGGCATCTACCACCTCTCTGGGCAAGCTGTTCCAGTGTTTTGCCACCCTCAGTGTAAAAAATTTCTTCCTTATATCTAGTCTAACTCTTCCCTCTTTTAGTTTAAAGCCATTACCCCTTGTCCTATTGCAACAGGCCCTGCTAAAAAGTTTGTCCCCATCTTTCTTATAAGCCCTCACTAAGTACTGAAAGGCCGCAGTAAGGTCCTTCTGGAGCCTTCTTTTCTGCAGGCTGAACAACTCCAACTCTTTCAACTTGTCCTTGCATGGCAGGTGTTCCATCCCTCTGATCATCTTTGTGGCCCTCCTGTGGACCCGCTCCAATGGGTCCATGTCTTTCCTGTGCTGAGGACTCCAGACCTGGAGGTAGTACTCCAGGTGGCGTCTTACAAGAGCAGAGTAGAGGGGCAGAATTAGCTCCCTTGACCTGCTGGTCACGCTTGTTTTGATGCAGCTCAGGGTACGGTTGGCCTTCTGGGCTGTGAGTGCACATTGTTGGCTCGTATTGAGCTTTTCATCCACCAGTACCCCCAAGCCGTTCTTGGCAGGGCTACTCTCAATCCTTTCATTCCCCAGCCTGTATTGATACCGGGGGTTGCCCTGACCCAGGTGCAGGACCTTGCACTTGGCCTTGTTGAACCTCATGAGGTTCACATGGGCCCACTTCTCAAGCTTGTCCAGGTCCCTCTGGATGGCATCCTGTCGCTCAGCCATGTCAACTGCACTACTCAACTTGGTGTTGTCCACAAACTTGCTGAGGGTGCACTCGATCCCACTGTCTGTCATTGATGAAGATATTGAACAGTACTGGTCCCAATACAGACACCAGGGGGACACCACTGATCACCAATCTTCATCTGGACATTAAGCCATTAACCACTACCCTCTGGATGTGACCATCCAACCAATTCCTCATCCACCAAACAGTCCACCCATCAAGTCCATATCTCTCCGATTTAGAGAGCAGGATGTGGGGGACCATGTCAAAGGCCTTAGAGAAGTCCAGATAGTATATATAGCTGTATACTTTTCATCTGGCAGTTTTTCATTTTACAAAATAGCACATCAGGTCAGCAAAAAGGGGTAGTCAAAGCGGTAGTTAAGAATTAATAAAAGGCTTTGGCACTCTTACTGACAGTTCTCTGAAAATGTTGTTTCCATGTGCAGCAGCACAGAAAACAACCAGCAAAAGGCAAGGCATCATCAGGAAAGGTATTGAAGACAAAAGAGTGTCATTTTTTTGCTATGAAAAATCTTACCGAGGTTTACCACAGTATTATGGATAAGGTAAAGCGACAGTTGTTATTTACTAAATCTTACAATATTAGAACTAGACAGGGCTCACTGAAACTTCTTGGAAGGGAAAAACAGATAAGGGGAAGCTTTTGCACAGCAGTTTGTGAACATCAGGAGCTGCTGTGACAGGAGGTTGTGGAGATGGACAGTGTCACAGTTCAAAAAAGGTCTTTGACAACTTCCCCGCTAACAGAACCAAGGCTAGAAACTAAAGCTAGACTAGGCATGGATGTATCTCTGAGATCCCTAATCCAATGACAGCAGCTACTGGGAGAGTAGAAGGGGAATGAGCTGCAGGTAGTGGCCAGGCTGACGTGCTCTCCCACACTAGGAGCGGAATTTTTCCCATGCCTGGAGACTGCAGACAGAGTAGGTTGTCTGGCCTTGTAAGGCAGTTCATAATAGCTTGTGAGAGGTGTCCTGAAATCTAGAAAAAAAGAGAAGTTTGCTAGAATCAGTACAGAAATCCCAACTGTAGAAACTCAAGGGTGACCCATACAGTTTCTGTTACTTTATCTTCTGCCCCTGTTTCTCTAACATCAGTAGTTTGGACCAGTTTCAAGTGATTGTGGTCCTGATTATTTGGAAGATGACCTTTGATCACACTTAGTTATATCTTGCTGCGCCTAATGATCTGGTGCTGAGAAGCAAGGGCCGGAGGTTGAGCCATTTCTTTGAAGATCATAATCGCTTAATTTGCACAAAATAACTTCATTAGAAGGCCGTGAGCAGCAGACCTGAAAAAATTCTATTAATTTTTTCTATATTTTCCAGTGTTGCATAGTATTGTTTATGAAGACTCTCATCTTAGTAGTCATAGCTTTAGCTGAATAGGGGAAGTAATTCCATGTCTTTTATTAAAACCACCTTACGGAGAGTTTTCTCTGTTCCTGATGCCATTCAGTTACTAATACCTTTTTTGAGTGATTAGATAGAAATAGTAGAAAGTTCTGGCTCGGTTTAACAAAAGCTATTCCTACCTTGCAGGAAACAGTTTTTTCAAGGTTCATTGTCCAACTGTAGGATGCCTCTTTGCAAACTTTTTGGTCTTGAATGTGATGAACCAAAGTGAATGTCTCTACTGTGTATATGTAGATACATTCATTTTGTTAGGTAGTGTTTCATTATGTCTTAAAGCTTTATAGGAAATGCTCTCACTTTCCCGCGGCTCCTTTGTTATTATAATAATAATTGATACTACTACAAAGAAGGAAGATCTACCAAACCCAGGAGCTAATGTGTATTTTTAATGAATATTTTTAATTTATTGGCCCTTTCTGCATCAATTTTGAGGGTTTTGTGTTGTTCCATTTGTTGTTTGGGGGGGGTGTGTGTGTTTTTTTAATTTGAGTGAAATCACTGAATAAAAGCCTGGCATGTGGTGACTTTATCTGGTATTTTGTGTGTATATCAAATTTCTTCCATGGTTCTCTTTCGCTCTTTTTACTGAGGATCATCTTCCCATAAAGCATTGTCTTCAGGCAAGTGTCATATACTTACTGAATGAATACATTTGCTGTGTTGGAGAAACTCAACTGTTTTGAACCTGAAATGACTCTTCAGTTCTGCTTACCCTTCAGAGGCCCAAAATGTATCTAATTTTTTGTTTTAGGAGCCTGCATTTTCGATACTGTATTCTTTTTAGTAATTTTTCAACTTACTGGTGGCCTTGTGTTGTCAAAGCCAATTCTGAAAGACTGGAAATTAAAGTTATTTTGGTTAGATTCTATTATGGAATCTTGGAAGTCTTTGGGGTTTGTTTGTTTTGCATGGTTTTTTTTCCTAAAAATCTAGTTAGCTTCAATTTTTTTGTAGATTGAATATAGAGAGATGATAGCTCTTCATGACTTGATGAGTTGTGAATTTTGAAGTGTTTTTTTCTCCAGTGACTTTGTCCAGTGATCTCTTCTAAACTTTTTTTATCATAGTGCCTATGAATATCAACTGAAGATGGAGAAACTATTGTGAAAGGAACGCACAAACACTTAAAGGAGATGTACTTTGTATGACAGATAGAACACAACATACAAAATCTGTCTGTTGCACAGGACTCGGGGACATTGTGAGCTTAGGTATTCAGGATACTTTACAGCTGGGTAGGCCATATAGTTCCCGTAGAGTATTTCTGTAGCGTTTTTAATTGGCTTTTGCTTCTGGAATGTCACTGCATCAGAAAGGTTGATTAGCATTAACTAGTCCTTCCTTTTAACTTTCTCAGAGTTAAGGAAGAATTTTAAAGGAAGGTATTCAGGAGAAAATGAGCATCTTTGACAAGTGGCATTTTTATAAATATTTTTTTCCCCTTACACTGACTCATTATGCTATTTTTTCTCTCTTTACCCTTCTTGAAATAATACAGAATAGTTGGGGGAAAACAGTCAAAACTTGTTAAAAACAGTCCAAAACAAATAACTGGATTTGATTATTACACAAAACTCTGTTTCTTTGCAGTATTGGTATAAAGGAGAGTTACCCTAACAATTTTTCTGACTTCTTATTCAAGTGTTGGCTTTTGGACTATTCAGTCAATGCTTTATGTCTGCATCTGAAGCTGTGGGAAAATATATACAGTTGATTGATGTTTTAGAAATAACATGCAGTAACATGAAAATGCCACTAATGTAAAAAGGGCTAGCATAAGGTTGCTTGTAGAGTTGAACGTTGATCTACATGTTGAAACTCAAAATTGGCTTTGCAGAGCTCAGGCACACAAAACAGTCCAAGTTTGAAAGAGAGAACCAAGGAAGAAAGGTACGAAATCGAATATATTTAGGGGATTTATCTATAATTTAAATGTGATTTTTTTAAAACCCGAAAACTTAAACTAGAAGGAGTATTTCAGGTGCTAATTTCTTTAATTTTTGACGTTCTTAAATACTGATTTAAAAAAAAAATATGGTTTTCTATTTCAATACTTTATAGATTTCAACAGCCATCTATAAATCTTGAATTTAACATTTACCAGTGACGTAACAAAGCCAACTCCCACCCCGGTTTAGGTCTTTCCATTTCTCTAGTTTCGTTATTACATAAATGTGGGGGTGGCAGGGGGAATATGTATAAACAGTTAGAACCTTTAATGACATACGTCTCATATGCTTAAAATTCTATTGGGCTTGAGCTCTTTTCCCAGTTACTGGGCTACTCCTTTCTCATGCAGTAACTTGGTCTGTTCTCATAGCTGACCCTGCTCTAACCAGGAGGTTGGTCTAGAAACCTCCTGAGATCCCTAGTAGCCCGAATTATCCTTAAAGCCTATGATTTAGTTATGTCAATTTTAACTTCGGTATCAGGCTTACATGTTTACAGTATGTAAATATGACTATATTAATAATAATAATAATATGAAGTGCATTGTTGGTTGCCTTGAAACAGTGCAATATATATGCATATGTGATTTTTAGGAAAGCAGTCATATGTTTCTGTTTAAGACAGAGTCTTCTTCTAAATTTTATTATTTCTGAATGGGTTTATTTTTTATTTTTTCTTAATTTAAAAAAGGTTTGTTACAAATCAAATATGTAGAACCATTTGCTGACGGCTGACATTGTTAAAGGAATAAGATACCAGAAATTGTACAAGATAAAGTGCCACAGGTACAAACATTTGCTCGCAAAATTTCTGAGATCATCTTTAAACATCTGCTATCATCACTACTCATTCTTTGCAGGGGATGGAGTGCTAGATCTCTCTACAAAGAAAAGCGCAAGGTTGGACGAACCAAAATATGATCCATTGTGTTCTGAAAACTCAGTGTCTGGGTAAGCAACGTTTAGGACTCTCTTCAGCTTATATAAGACAATCCAGGTTTTTCTTCTCTGAAGTCAGGTTTTATGTTCATAATGTATTTGTATATACTGACACACACATGTGGTTCCTATTTTGCTTTTGAAAGAATTTTTGTCACTCATAAGTGTGTGTCTATGTATATATCATATGTTTCATTTGTCTTTTTCCTTTTTTTCTGTTTAAAGAAAAGTTATCAGAACAATCACCAAACTTTAGTTCATGTTACTAAAAATGAACTGAAAATTGATTACATAACACATTAAAAGTAATAGGGTAGTAGAAGAAAATGTAAATATATTATTTCAGAGCTTATTAAGGAAACTTCAATTTTGGACAAAAATGACCATGTTAATACTTAGATTTAAAATGTTCTTCAACTAACATGAACAAGTTAAATGACTATTATCTATAATATTCCTTAATATGAGAGAGAGAGAGCGAGCAAACGTGCGCGAGAGAGAGCTCTTAATCATCACACTTATACTTACATCATGGTTCTGACTATGGTGTGTGGTGGCAAATGGTTAAATTTCTTTATTCAGCAAGAAAAGTGTTACTGCATCTGCTGAAAGCTACCACAAAACTAGTGAAATGCATTGTTTTGTTGGATTTTGTTAAGATCTTGGCATCCTCCCATCCACCAGCCATAGCAGGACCCTTTTTGTCACCTGTACGTGTTACCGAATAACTTATTACAAATAGGACTACAGTAGCAGTATTTGTTGAATGATGTAAGATTGCATTTCATTAATTTGCTGATATGGAGAAGTTTTAAAATGAATATGACTTTGTAAGTAGAGAGCTGTAAATAGTGGCTAGAAGTTTTTAAAACTGTGTTTTATTTTGCCTAAATGGACTTGATTGTTAACTACAGCACTTTATCGTATTGTTGTAGTAAGCCTAGTTTTGTGTAAGTCTGGGATGTTTGTGTGTAGTTATGTACTTATTGCTGCAAATTTTCTATGAGGGGGTTGACTCTTTTATTACTTGTTTAGCGGTAACGTCACGTTTCTACTAACAAAAACTCCTTCAGGATTTGGGTATTTAATGGAACGTTAATTGTATAATTAAAATTATAACAGTGTTGCTCTGCAAGCATGTGAACAAGGGAATATAGCAAGCACATGAGAATATTATCAAATACTGAGCTAGGATATAAAGTTCTTGGAAGGGCTGCTGTAGAAGCCACCGTATGATTTTTGACACACTGTCCTACCAGAACTCTAACATTTTGCTAGGATAATCATTTAACTACCACATCTCAAAGGCTTAAAAGTATCAGAAGCAGTGATGTTACCGAAGCAAGGAGTATAATAAAGGAGTGGACCCTTCCCTTCCATAGCTGTGTGAGAGTCTCTCATACATCAGTTTACCATCGTTTCATTCCATCCATCCAGGAGACTACACAGACACAGAGAGGACTATGTGGAAAGAAGTGCTGAGTTTGCAGATGGTTTGCTCTCAAAAGCTTTGAAAGACATTCAGTCTGGAGCACTGGACATAAATAAAGCAGGCATACTTTATGGCATACCTCAAAAAACTTTACTTCTCCACTTAGAAGCCTTACCAGCAGGAAAGCCTGCACCTTTTAAAAACAAAACTCGAGATTTCAATGATAGTTATTCATTTAAAGACAGTAAAGAAACTTGTGCAGTCCTACAAAAAGTAGCCTTGTGGGCAAGAGCTCAAGCAGAGCGCACAGAAAAAAGTAAACTCAGTCTACTTGAAACCTCAGAATTAAAATTCCCAACAGCTTCCAGTTACCTCCACCAGTTAACTCTACAGAGAATGGTCACTCAATTTAAAGAAAAAAGTGAAAATCTACAGTATGAAACTTCAAGTCCTACTGTACAATTAAAAATTCCTCAGCTAAGAATAAGTTCTGTGTCCAAACCACAGTCTGATACTGCTGGTCTTCTGGATGTTATGTACCACGTTTCTAAAACCTCCTCAGTCTTAGAAGGATCAGCTCTTCAAAAATTGAAAAATATACTCCCTAAACAGAACAAAATTGAATGTTCTGGACCTGTAACTCACTCAAGTGTTGACTCCTACTTTCTGCATGGGGACCTCTCTCCTTTGTGTCTTAATTCTAAGAATGGGACAGTAGATGGAACCTCAGAAAATACAGAAGATAGTTTGGATCGTAAAGATAATAAACAACCAAGAAAAAAACGTGGCCGCTACCGGCAGTATGATCATGAAATAATGGAAGAAGCGATTGCAATGGTAATGAGTGGGAAAATGAGTGTTTCCAAAGCACAAGGAATTTATGGGGTACCTCACAGCACTTTAGAATATAAAGTAAAAGAAAGATCTGGAACATTGAAGACTCCGCCGAAGAAGAAACTCCGATTACCAGATACTGGCTTATTTAATATGACAGATTCAGGGACTGGCAGCTGCAAAAATAGTAGCAAGCCTGTGTAGAGTAATTGTTAGCAAATTGTTTTGTGTGTGTGTATGTATGTCTGTATACACACACTGTGTGAGAAATACATATGCTCACTCTGACAGAAGACGTGAAATTATACAGTTCAAAAACCACATACATGCCTTTTGAAAAATAGTTTTATTCAGGGTTTTCACTGTGGACAGAATTATAGAGTTGCTCACTTAATTCTGGTAGTGTGTATTTAATATAATCCTTGTATAAATAGGTGAAAAGATTCAGGTTTTATTTAGTAGTCAATAGCATAAAGATGTTTTGGGAAAACAAGTATTTGTCATGTGAAGCATAATTTTTAATTGGTGAAGAACCACTCTACCCATTCAATAATCCATCTTATTGTGGAAATACATGACCAAGGGTTAGCAGACTTTTATACTTCACAGAATACTTGCAATAAATTGTAAGTAACTCAGATTATACAAATCAAAGGATTTTTTTGAAAAGCTAGTTCCTTACAAGGAAGTGGATTTGTGAAGTATTAGTAGGATATAGTACATTCTGTGAAAGAAAAAAAGTTCATCGTTACTTAAATATCCAATACAAGTAAGAAAAATATTTCATTACTGAAAATGTGTGTTTAGCAGGCATAAACTGCATTTTTTATCATTTTAAGAAAATTTTGTTGTTGGTTTAGAAAGAAATTGGTGTTTACAAAGTGTACACTTATGAAACCTGAGAAATTGCTGTAGTTATAGAGTTATTAAATATGAAATAAGATGGAATACTAAGAGCATAAAATAATTTAAACTTTAACATAATTTTCCTTTTTAGTTTGACAACTAAGGTAACTTGTAAGGTTTAAAAAGAAGGTTGGAATGCAACTTAGAGCATGTTCATAATGTGCACAGAATGAGCTTGAGAATGGTTTGGGTTTGTTTTTTTGTTTAAACGTGCTGGTTAGTTGATGTTATGACTACTTAAAATTTATTTAAGGACTGTGTCACACTCCTATTGAAAAACCTCACTGTAACTGTAATGTATTTGCTGCTGTGACATTTCAAAACATTTTCAGTTTATCAAAATGAATACCAAGTTACATTATCATTTTGCTAATAACCAAATTTGCAGTTCAGGGTCTTGATAGAAATACAAATATTAAACAGTGAAGCTGTTTTGAACTTTCAATAATATAAATTCTTTATAAATTTGGTAGTTAGAAGTTAGGCAGTTCACTTTAGATACGTAACTTTTAATAGAATTTAAGGGAGACCAATTACCTTCACATTGCAGTTTTTACATGATTTTAAAGTATTCACATTGGACTTTATATCATACTTATTTTTTTTGTGTAATATCACAAAGTATACGTCTACATATGAAGAATGGGGGCTTGCTTCATACATTCAATACTGAACATCAATGCCCTTTTCCTCTCAAAACGTAGTTTTTTCTGTATGCATCTAATTTAGCATAGAAAAAGACATTTTTTTCCCCCCACTTAAATTTGCATGTGTGTAGGTTAATTATAGACATGAAACGGGACATTAAATCCATATGGGCTACTTCAGGTAATTTGATTTATAAATAAACTTGCCATTAAATTCAGTGGAGAGCATACTGCAATATTGATGGCAAGATCTAGCCCATACCGATTAACTCTACTGAAAAATAACAACTTCCATTTTAAAACAGAGTAATCCTTTGAAACTGCACATCCAATGTCTCAGTTCTTTGGTCTCTCAGATCTATACTGAATCTTCTTCAGTGGTTAAGGTTTACTTGCATATTACAGAATGAATCCTTTTTTTAAGCAGAACTGTACCTGATTACAAGGAGGTCACAAAACAGCAGATGTCAGGGTCATCTTTCATTTTAAAAGAATTAAGCCATATTTTGTGAGGACTAGAAGGATTAATTTGTGAATATATCCCCACTGAAAAAATAGTTGAAAAAAACTTAAATGTTTCAAGATCTGTCTTTATACAGTTATACTTGCAACAGTTTTGGGCTTCAATACATTGCCTAATATTTGTACCATACTGACGTTTTCTACTCCTCAGACAATGTTATAAATTTGAGTCAGAAGTTTATATTGAAGGCAAGTTACAGTACTCTTTTTATATCATTTAAAAGATGACCTGACCAAAAAATTAACAGGATTCATAAAATCAGGGATCATTTTACTATTGACTTAACAGTACTCAGTAGTTTTGTATGTAATATTATAATTAATTTTCAACATTTTAGTACTTGTATTTATTTTTTGGTCAGAAATAGTATATTAAAATATTTTTTGATAGTTTATAGATGATACTCAACCTGTAAGTGTTTAAAGGAACAGAATTATTTGTTTCTAATTATTAGGCTAACCTTTGATTACACAACTAAGGAAAGGCAGGGAAATGTTTAGATTCTCCTTCCCCGACCCCTATGTATTCCATTAAATGTCATTTAAATTACACGTTTTGAACTGTTTTATAAATTCAGTTACCAGTCACTATTTAGTAATTGACAATTTCTGAAAATTCCTGTTTCAACAGAATTTTAAATGAAGGCGAAAGCAAGCCCTACATGCTTTCTACTTATTTGAATGTTTCTCAAGTATTTTATATTAAAAAACAGTGCCTCTGTTTTTAGAACTACTGCTCAGTAAAGCTGTTTAAACCATTTCTGGTAGCTAATGACAATTTTATATTAAATTGTATATTAACTTTAGTGAGACTGATTTTTTTAGTTGTTTACAGTACAAATACTTGTATTTGGTTTTTAATTGCAGTATTTCCATTGTCGCAGTAATTTAGTAAAACTCTGTGGCTGCCTTGATTTTTGACAGATTTTTGTTAACAACTGATTTTTAGGCAATTAGTTATATTTATGCATAAATCAATTGCACTATAATTCATGAATTATTTATTACAATATTTTCTAATGAATTCCATGTATTTGTCTTGTGTTGTAAATGTACTGTAATTCTGTTTCTTCTTTGTGTTGTTATATTCCTAAATCTGATTGTATGAATTTAATTGTTTAGTTAACGTGTTTCTACGTTGTAATTTGTAGTAAAGCACTTCAATGCTTTTGCACATAAATTTACAACACTGATGTGTGATTGATTTGCTCATTCAGTAAAAAAAAAAAAGAAAGAAACAAAAACCTGTACACTGACTTATTTGACTTACTCCTGAGGCACAAGTTTATTAGCAGTCACATAAGATCAAGAACTGTACAAATTAAGCACGTGATGATTAATTTACTATGAGAATTTTGTATATCAGAAATAGCATCTTTAAGGAAGGATGATTTCTCAGAGTTGATGCATTACTCATAAATGAGAGGAAATTCAGAAAACTAATTTTATAACAGTTACATCTTTAGTTTGCAGCTAAAAATTATCTATTATATATTACAGATAATATGTAGCTTTTTTTGAGGGGTTTAATTACTTAGTAAAGTCGGAAAACAAACATTTCTATAAGACAAATTTATATTTCTATAATAGTTCTATGCTGTTCATATGAGTACTTGAAAGTATGTTCTGTTCCCAGTTTTGTTCCTGTTCCCAGTCTGTGCCCGAGACGACAGAGGATAGAATGCTAGGAAAGGAAATCTTTTGGGAGTCCTCTGATAGAGCTCTTTCCTGATAGTTTTTTGGATTTGTGGAGGAGGCAAAGGTTTACATTTTCAGATGTAAAATAATACCCTGAAAGGCTAGTGTGTAACCTTATCACATCTCTGCCTTTGTGCCAGTTTTGAACTCCAGTCAATCCCCACTCCATGGTATCAATTGCCCTGACCCTCCAGCAGGGAAATAGTATCATTCCATGCTTAACTTTTGTCTCCAGAGATACGTGCACAAAAGGTACTGGGGGAACAGTGCCTATTGATCCTCTCACCTCTCAGCCCCTCCATTTCCTACCCACTCTCTCTAGCCATCTTTTTTTGTGTGATTTGTAGGAAGTGTAAGACTGTTCTGTGAAGGAAGTATGCAATTGTGAAAGTGATAGCTCTTCCTTCTGTGATATTATTGTTTAAGCCTTTTATCTTGAGGATAGTCTAAATTTGTGTGACAACACAAATTTGAAGGGCTGTCTATAGGAAGGAATTACAGGAAACTGAAATATAATTCCATAATTCTATTGAAAACCTACTAAAAATTAATTTGCTTAAATATATGGACATCTCTACAGAGAGATACTTTAAAGAAAATGTCTTGCTTCAGTGCTTTAATTTGCTTAGTAAGCTCTGTTCCCAAATGGTGACCAAGTAAGGGGTTGGTGTGTTTTCACAAACTTGGAACATTATTTGGAGTGCGATACTACTATAATACAACAGATCAAGTTAAGTTGTCTGTCAGCTTTAGAAACTAACCCACGCTAAGGGAAAGCAGATTATAGACGTTAGACAAGGGCAGATGGTTTTGGCAGTGCTAGGTTTATGGTTGGACTTGATGATCGTAAAGGTCTCTTCCAACCTAGGTGACTCTATGATTCTATAATGAGGAAAGAAATCATATAAGAACATCCAGTATGTCTATGATAACCAGCATATCACTTTATACAACGTGTTCATCTCCACAGAGCAAATTCAAAGCAGTTTTGAGGCCTCTGGACGTTTTGGTAACTGACTTTGAGAAGGCTTTAGGGCTCTGAAATTTTCTTCCACCAGTGAGCGTATTTTAAATAGCAGTTATGGATACAGGTCCTCTACAATGCAAGCTCTCCAGTGAAACTCCATTAGATATACCTTGCCAGTCTACAGAGACAGAAAGATATCTGTCTAGAGATTCAGTCTAAAAAGACTGTATTGTAGTCATCTTTTTAGCAAATTAGTATTTAACAAATTTACTTTAATTTACAAACAAAATCTTGAAGACCTAGTGCCGTGTTAATTTTTCTTTTCTATCTAGCCTTTCAAAACATTATTTAATTAAAGTCATGGTGGTGGGGAGGGCAATTAGTTTTTTAGAATTACTAGAATAAGCTTTTTTTTCCACAAGTGTAGTGATACATTTCAGCACCTTGTGACTCCTGAGTTTGTTGGACTGAGTAACACTCGGACTCTTCTTGGTGTAGTGGCATTTCAAAAACAGTTAAATCTTGTCAATGACATGCCCTTGAATAATGCTGGTTTTACTTTAGGTTGCAAGTGTAAAAAGGGGTTTTTTTCTTGTTAAAACTTCAATTATTTCAGCTTAAAATAATGGCAATTTCAACTAGTACCATCACAATTAGCTTATGCTTCTATAAGTTAGTATCATCTAGGTGCTTGACTTTGAATATATACCATTTCATACTAATTATTACAGAAGGAGAAAACATGAGGAATTATTAAGCATAGTTGGCTGTTTTTAAGCTCTAAATGTTAAAGTCCGTGTGGGACATTAAAAATACAAATTTGTATGTATAACTTCAGTAAGAAACCTGAATCTGAAAGTTATAATTGATGCTAATAACATTTGGTATGAGCTAACTAATGGATAGATACCTTTATATAGATAAGCATATTAAATTTGAAATATGTTTGTTCCTTGATCAATACAGTTGGAAATCAAATCAAAATGAAATTTTTCCAAAGTACAGGCTTAAATGCAAAAAATTACAGAAGATAATAGTAGGGCAAAAAGTTAGTGTCATGTTCAGAGTTTGGTGATATGTTTAAACAATACATACTTTTCTAAAACAGAATTCTTGTAACATTTTCTGCTCATGCAATTGGTTTCAGTAAAACATTTTAATTAAGTGTTAACTATCTGTTGATAGTTGCTATCCAGCATAAGGATTTTGTATTTAATTGAAGAAATATTTGTATTAATTTCTACCATGGAAAATTTTCAGCTTTTCAATATAAATGATTGATTAGGTAAGTAGTGACATTAGTTTTAATAATTTATAAGAAATTAATTAACTAGTTAGGGTAGTATTTTATAAGTGATTTTATTTTGAGTTAATATCTTTGAGAACAACTGCCCAGAAGTCTTATTTAGATATAGGCCTACCCTGTATTTGAGATTTATCACAGAAGTTATTTATTCCAGTGGTGATTATCTCTGTTTCTGTTTAATGAAAGAATCCGTGTGTGTGTGCGCGCGTGCACATGTGTATGTAAGTGTGTGTAATATATTGCAATGAAGAGCCTGTGATGCACCACTGTATTTTATTTAAAAACTAGAAGGGCAACTTTTATCTGCAAAGAACAGTGACGGTAGCAAGTGGCTATTTTTTCCATTTTCTGTTAACCTACTAAGTGCTCTTTAAAAGTAAATGTATAAATTAAAATGTCTTTAGAAGAATCGTTAAGAGTAGCCTGAAGAGCATTTAATACAGTTGGGTATATGATTATCTTAGGGTGCGATTCAGGAGAGATAGATCCATTCCTGCCTCTGCCACAACCTTGAATTGTGACTTTAAGCAAGTCATTTACCCTCTGTGTGCCTCAGTTTGTGAAATGGGAGTAATACTAAGCTTACCAGGTTCATGGCGAAGTTTTCCTTCATTAGTGACTAAGGTAGTTTGAAATATCAGAAAGTTAACGTTACTGTAATTGCGTTTAGATACGAGAAGCTATGTTTCAAACTATTCTTTTTGCCCCTTAATTTCTTCCTGATTATTTTTCTTATGGTATCTGTAGACAATATGCACATCATTGCTAGTGGCACTTGCAAGTATGATTGAGTAGTGCAAATAGAACTGTTTTGCAAACTTCAGGTTTTTAGGCTTGAGTTTAACCATTGTAACAAACATTAGATATGGTGTTTTACTATAATTTATATTTTGTTTTGATTTGTTTTCATTTTCAGTTCAAGCTCAACAGCTGATGCAAATTCAGAGGAAACAGCTAATTTGGAAAAAGGAAAATCAACATTAAACAAAGTTTTGGAGTCTTTTTGTTCATATCACTGGCAACAGACTTTGGCTATGTTAAAATTTTTAATACAAGATGAAAATGTTCCTATAGTTTGCAGTTGCAAGCATACACATTTGGTCCACTCTGAAACTCCCAGTTCCCTTACTGAAGAGGATGTTCACATTTCATTTTGCAATTGCAATGGACATACGCTGACAAAAAGGTGCTGTTTACAAAATCAAAGACCAAACACTTGTTTACCACCTCTGTCTGTTTGTATAAGAGATTTCCATTCTTTGTCATGCCAAGCTGTAGCAATTGGACGTATTAAGACAATGGTGAACAAAGCCTGTAGTTCTCATAAGTACTGTGCTGAACAATTGCAGAATTATAACGGGCATTCTGTGAAAGCAGCAGCATGTGCATATTCAAATAAGGATTGCGATCTCTTGAACAGCATTAAAAATTCAAATAGATCTCGCAGCCCATCACCGCCTCCACTGTCACCTGTACAGAGTAAAGAATTTGAATCATCGGATGGATCGGTTATAGATTTTCCAACTTTAGACAATAATAAGCTTGAAATGTCCATCAACCAGCCTCCGGCCCTCTTGCCAGCTGAAGGAAGCAAAGGAGAATTGGAATATGCAGGTAAAACATGCAGAGGAAGAGAGACTGAATATTCAGATGGATCATTGCTATCAACAGACCAAGAAAGCAACAATTATTATATAAATTCTGAGAAGGCTGAGAAAGGTGAACATTCTGCCATTTTTCAAGATTTAATGGACCGTATTAATGAAAAGTTAAAATCAATAGACACTACAGATATAGCAACGAATCTTGTAAAACTTTCTAGCAGTGACAGGGCACCAGAAAATGATGTCAAATTAGGAGACTTCATAACCTCTCTTTTGCATAATGCTAAGGCAAGTGATTACAGCTTTATGGAATTACTTCACCAACATGATAAACAAATGGAAAATAAAATTATCCAAACAAGATTTCGCAAGCGTCAGGAAACTTTATTTGCAACGTATAATTCTCCCGATTCACCGTTCATTCGGCGACAGACTTTGCAAATCAAGAGGGAGCTTGCAAGCCTTGATGAAACTCTTATAAGAAAAAAGTCAATTTCTGAGAGAAATGCAAAGAAATCTACAAAAAATTTTGATAAAATATATCCAAACAAAAGACACAGTTTTACTGTGATAGAAGATGAGGCTTTGCAACATCTTGAGAGTAATCCATGCATGAATTGCCAAACCAAACCAATGTGCTTTCCAGTACACCAAACAGAGTCTTTCGAACTACCTCTTACTAATTTTCAAACCAGCTCTGGCTTTCTAGTTCTTTCAGAAAACAGTGCTATTGCAACCAGCCAGCCGAAACTCACAAAAACACAAGGAGGTTGTGCAACCTTAAAAGAGACTGATCAGATGCCTCTAAAGGATGAGAGTAATGGAATCTTGAGCAGAACTAAACGTAACATTGTGCCCCCTGGGTGGTACTCTGTGTATGTAACAAACAATATTGTGTTTAGAAAGCCATCTAATGCAAAAAAATCTTTAGAAAGTTTGGAAAAAATGAAAATAAATAAAGATGTTCATGCTGAAAGGTGCAGTGACATGAATATGAGCAAAGTTGTGAGAGACACAAATCTGCAAGTTGTTGTAGAGCGTTTAGAAGATACAATAAACTTAGCCAGAAAGACTAATAACTCATTGCTGAATAGTTACAAAATAAGCCAAAAATTAAAAGATTATGCTTACGAGCAGGTTATGAACCCAGCTGCCAGAAGAGGCTTACCTTTCACTCTCAGTGAAACAGGATGCACAGGACAGAACTTCCTTCCACGTTCACATGTGCCAAGCAGCAGTAAAACCAAAACTGTGTGTGTGACAAACAAACAAGAAATTATTATAGATCAAGAAATTAATGATGACCTTTTAAAATCTCTAACCTTTGATTCATCCAGTTCAACTTCCAGTAATGGGGACTTGCATACAACTTCTGAAGCTGGGGAGATCTCATCTCCCTTAAACTACTCTAGTCCTGTTAAGCTTATGTTTGTCTCAGAGGTTAGTAGTAGTGAAGGAGTCAAATATACTTTGACATCTGCAGCTGCGTCTTCTAAAGGAAGCACAGATACTTGCTTGTTTCAGAGGCACACTAACGCTTTGTTAGACAAACAGGCCACAGGAGATCTTTCGCATGCCATCTGTGTCAAGGATTGTGATTACAATGAAAATGATACCAAGGAAGAGTCAAGTTGTGTTTATGCGGAAGCAATTACAAGGTCTTGTCCAGTTGGTCAGACTAACTTAAATGACTCGAAACAAAATGACGAAGTTGTGGAGAAATCAAGCAGTAGCAGTGAATCAGTTTTAAAAAGAAAGCCTGGTAGACCAAAGAAAATAGGTCCTCAAGTTGTTAAGCAGGTTAAGAGACCTATTGGACGGCCTCCAAAACCAAAAATAGACATAACTGAAAGTACAGAACGTAGACCTGGACTTAGCAGTGATGGTAAAAGTACCAAATCTGGTGCAGCAGTAATGGAAGAAGTTGACAGCAACAAAAATATTACTGTGACAGTTGTTTTTGGAAGGTCAAGAAGAACTAAGAGACATGTTTCTGAAGGTAATCTAAATGTAATCAGCATTCTACCCACACAACACATTGATTCTAATTTTGCCAATAACGACGGCAAAGCGAGGCACAATGCAGAAACTGAAAATGCTTTGACTGAAATAGTAAAAGCCTTACAGAATTCTTCTACTGAAAAAGAAGTCTCTGGTTATGACTATGTCAGACCTATCAAGAGTAACCTAGCATCACCACATCCTTGCAGCAATATTATACGGCCAATTAAGAAACCGTTAACCACCATTCGAAAACCTGGTAGGCCAGCAAAAGTAAAAATCTCTGGCATATCAGTGACTGTTAATAGAGTTTCACCTCAGGAGAGAAAAGTGAGTATTAGCAATTGTTTGCCTCCTTTACAACGGCAGAACGTGTTAGAAAAAAACATAACAGAGGAGAGAAAAAATCAACTGTGCAACAATGTGGGTCAAGTAAAGAGTATGCAGAAAGATTCTCGAGAGGGTGGAACAAACAGTGTTATTACAACAATGCCAAGAAAACGTGAAATTCCATTGAGACATTCTGCTAGAGACAGAAAACCCTCACTGCATTTTTTACATTCATTAGCATCTTCTAATGCATTTACTTGTACAAGTGCCTTATTACATAAATCTTACAAACTCCATTTGAAAAAAGCTAAAGATCGAAAGGAAAAACATAGGCAATCAAATCAGAGCACAGCGTCCAACGATACCTCAGAACTGACAAATTCAGGAAATGCAAAAAAGGATCTTAAGGATGGTGAGTTCGGGCCCATTAATGAAGTATCATCGGATCCCATTTTTTCAACGAATCCCTCTCTCAGGTGGTGGGCTACTTCCACTTCCAGTGACACCTTGTTGGAAGAACTAAATAACAGATTTGAACAGATAACTAATACATGGTTGCGAGTGGGGGGAAATGAGTTTGATAAATGTGTATGTGAAAAAAGGGATCCCATTGAACAAGACTGTAATACTGAAATGTCAAACCCTTTAGACTCCTGCCTCGTAGAATTTGAAACATCACCTATAAAAATGCTTTTTCAGAGAAAGTGTAATATGAATGAGCTCTGCACCTGGTTTATGCAAACTACGGAAACACAGTCTCTCTCTCTAGTGAGAAAGGCAAATGCTCGCAATCCTGTAGAAGTAGTTAGTACTAGAGAGATAAAGTTGGAAACTAAACAATCTGACCTTACTACTTGCCCTTTCAGAAAGCACTTTAAAAAGTTTGCACTATCCTCTCCTTCAAAACCAGCAGGGAAATTACAAATATTACATAACATGGTGAGGTCTCCAGTCTTAACTATGAAAAGTAATTTCTCGTTAGCCAGATTAAAAAGAAATGAATTTAAGAAGTTACAGCATGATAGGTGGGGACAAACAAAAAAGCTCTATAATCAGGCTCCTGGAGGCTGGAAATCAAAAAAGAAAAATTTACAGTTCTTTTGCCAAAGCCAGTTGTTTAAAAGTACAAGTGGGGAAACCAATGATGAAATACCCAAGCTCCAGGAAAAAAATACAGTAGAAATCCAGCCCACTCAGACTTTGGTAGAATCTCAGAGTAGCCTCTTGCTAACTGAAAATGAAGCCAGAGATGCATTTGTTCAACAGATGATGGGATCTTCTGACTTTAACCCACATCCTGGTTTAGCAAATATACTTAAGTCACGTGCAGAGACAAATGGAACAATTTGTTGCCAACAAAACATCAGAAAAGAACAAAGCCAAGATAAACTGTTTCAAAATACTTGGAAAGCCAAAACCTTTAAAGATTGTAGAATATTTCTGAGAAAAATCAACCATATTGAGCAGCACAATTCATTTAAGTTAAATAATGTCATTTATTCTCCTGAAGCTGTTGAAAGTAAAAGCAACCAGGCCTATATGGAAGAAAAAAGACATCCTCTTTTAAGGTCCCATTCTACTAAGCAAAATGCATTAAAGAAACAAGAAAATGAAGTGGAAGCATCTAAAGGATTTAATTCTTCTAAAGTGACTGAAAGGCTGGATCACAGCAGAAAATTAAGTAGTGGTGTAAACCATGATGATAATCCTGCTGGTAGTTCTGAAGTTCTTATCAGAATAAACAAAAGAAAAAGTCCACAATGGGAGACCACTGATACAAATATAAGAAAGAGGCTTAAGAGGCAATCATGCAGTAGTGGACAAATGGCAACTTATTACCCAAAGTACCAAGTAGGTAAGTTCCTGTTTCCCCCTTCATCTTAAAATTGCAATCTTAAAGAATTGGAGAAGTCAAACAACTAAGCACTTCGGATTTTTCTTTTAATTGCATGTTACTCATTTTAACTTCAGAGAAGTCATGAAATTAAACATTGTATAGCATCAGAATAATGCAGAAAGTGCCATTTTAAAAATGTATATCACATTTTATATGAATCTTTTGGCTACAATGGCTGTGTTGTGTTCTGTTATGGCTATAACTCACCAAGATGAAAGAAAAAGAGCTAACTAATATAGTTCAGACAGACAACAAATCAAGTTCTGACATATCTGAAGTCAGTTGCTACTGGTTATTGATTTCAAAAGGAAGAATTTCATTTCACTGTGTTTGTTCTCATATTGTGAGGAAGGATAAATTATAAAGTGAAGCAGAAATTCAGTTTATTAACATATAGTTGCTTAAAAAAAATTGTCATTGAATGATTCCTAATGTAAATCTGTAATGCTTTTATAATTTTATAGTAAGAAATAGTACTACGAACCTCTGAGAATTATTTATTCAGAGATCCGTTTTGGTATCCATTCAATGCCAAATTAAAACTGCTGGCTCTAAAGGGTTTGTGCATTGAATCCTTTCAGAACAATTTAAAATACAAAATTATTCCAGACAAGTACAATATACAGCTACTATGCTAAATGCATTGGCTTGGAATTTTTTTAGGCTAGTGTGAAATTAAATCCATTTTTAAAGCTAGATATTTATAATACATTGTGATACAACTGTGATCTCAGAAAGGCCATTATATTACTTACAAAGAGGGTACACTTTTGAAATTATTTCTTCTATTAGGTGAAGAGATCTCCTTAAACAGAAGTCTTAACTCGTTTCAATAAAATAACTAAGGTGTGACATACTCACCAAATTAAAAAAAAAAAGTTCTGCAATAGGAATTAAATTACTGCAGAAGTATTCATTTGTAGGAACAATAATGCATTAGCTAATCTGCTTATATTGCCTGAAGAATAAAAAAAAAAAATACTCAAAATATTAGAGCAAAATCTTATGTCGCCCTTTGTATTCTATATTGTAGAAAACTATCCCTGATAATAAACTGAAGAGTTAATTTAAGTTGTAATATAAACAATATTATGGCCTTTGTATACTTTATTTCTTTTGTGCTTTATGTGATATATAAAATTCTTCATATTAAGCTCATTCACTGTAACCCTGCTTTTCTGAAGTACACTGTTTTTTATCTTTAGGCTATTATTTTGTGTTTAAATTCACTGATTTGGGGCCAAACTTAACATAAAAAACTTGTTTTTAAGGAGTTCAAAACTTGACACAAAATTGCTGTAAAAAAGCCAGAACTAGAAAAGAAAAGGGTAGCATCTATTTGTTTCTTTTTTGCAAATGAAGAAAGAGCTCTCTCATACTTTTATTTCATAATTTTGACTGTAGTTGAGAAAATTTTGCATTTGAATTACATTTATCTTGAAACTTTTTCTTGCTATGGCAATCTAAGACCTATTACTGTGATAGGCTCTCATGTTAGTTTTAATTGGGACTCAATTTTATTTACCTGATAACTTTCCTCCTTTAGTTTTGGATCCTTAGGAAATCTGATAACTATTTTGATGTTTTACATTACTTCATTTACAATTTTTGTTATTTTCCCTTTTACTCATAGTTTCTCATATCAATCATTGTCTTTAGAAAGGATATGACAGAAAGTTCATTGATTGAAAATGTTAAAAGACAAAAGAACTACGATTCTGAAATTTTCTCCACACTTGTAACCCCAGATCTTTTTTAGGGGTACTGTTACACTATCAGGAGATTGTCTGAAATAGAAAAGGATGTCTTGTTTTGGCAGGTTGATTCAATATTGTGTATTGTCTGCACTAGCCAAGGAAATCATATAAACATTTTTAGTCTGCAGTATAGCTACTGGCTAAAAAGAAGGAACATGATTTCTAGCTGTGCATGCATGTGTTTTCAAACATAATTCCTGCATCTGGAACTTTAATGCACATGAAAACATCATTATTCAGTCATATGTTCTTTGGACTGTATTTTTGTTGATGTGGTATCATAAATTATATCATTGTTCTGTTGTCATGTTTGAAATGTTCTTATATACACATTTATGGTCAACATTTAAAGTTTTTCTCAAGTTTTACTGATCTTGCTGTCTTACCGAATATTCTTGAAAGAGAGAGGTGTTGTGATGCTGTTTTATTTTAAAGCATTGTGGCAGGTAGGCAGAACATTGTTACTGAACTTTCATGTATACTCAGTTTTTGTTGGAATGTGCGAGTAGGAATAAAGCAATTGAGTTCTTACAGCTCAAGGTAGTATCAAGCAACTACAACTAGTCACGTGCTCATTGTAGCAACAGAAGAGAGTTAATTGCTTTTTCATATTGGCCGTTTTATTCAAGATAAGGTGGATGGTAGATACATTGGTCCATATGCTGTTTGTTAATACTCAACTTCTGAACTGTTGCTTCAACAATGTGTTTGATGGGTTTGGGGCAGTTCCCTTTTATTGTAAACCTATGCTCTGACCATCTTAATTTCTTAGCAACACTGAAACATTATTACTGTCTATAGTGGCAAAGAAAATTACGTAAGTATGTTTTTAGGAAACCATTTACGTTTCTCTCCATGAGGGTGGTTCATTGTGTTTCCTTATAACACTGACGACCACATTCACGTGCTTTGGGCTTGGCCAAACTAGATCCAAAAAGGCTTCAAGAGAGCCAAGCTGAAATAAGACAAACCATTATCCAACAATAAAATGGGACACAAAAAAAGACTCCTTTTTAGGAACTTACAATGTACTGAATATTTTAAAAATCTGCTTCGAGGGTGTGGATTTACCACAAATGTAAAGGATGCTGTGGACCTACTACAGTAGCAGGCAGTACTGCGTGCTGTGATGGCACGACGTTCCTGTCTATTTACTCTTCATATCAAGGTGGGAGGTCACATAGAAAAGCTTTTAAAAAGCAATTCCGATCACTTGAAGCTAGGATATTTTCTTTATCTAAGATGAACTTTTTAATTTTCTTCATTATAATTTGGCTTTTCAAGTAGTCTGGAGTTTTAGAAGAAAATCTGTTGTATTTGTTGGCAGAGGATATAAATTTTCAATTTTAATTTTTCATTATATTTGCTGTTTTTAAATGCTATCTTAATGAGATCAAGTTAGTGCAGTACTTAGAATGAGAATTTGCTAATCTTTGTAATAATTTCAAAGTTGACTACAAGATTTAGGAATCTAACTGAAAACTTGGTATTTTTATGAGTCTAATTGGTCTCTTGATTGTGCATGTAAAATAACATCTATATTAATACGACAACTGACAAAACTATTCTTAAAATTGACTTCTGTTACCATAAATTTTCTTAAAATTGGGAGGGAAAGTTTTATGAACTCTTTTACACACCTATATTAGTATTAATATTCCAGTATTGTTCCTTATTTGTCTTATAGGAGCACAATCCAGTAGCGATAAGGCTACACAGCGTGAATCGCGTTCCTACTACTGTGGGAGACATTAGTCTCATACCAGTGATCTAGTGACAAAAAAAGGTTGTTTTTAGCAAGTCTCTTCAGCTCTCTCTTTCATGAAGGAGCACATTCTACACTCCTAAAGTGGAACAAATTTAAAATATTGGGTTAGGTAAAATGCAAAAAAGAGACATACTGTAAGTCATTGTATCTGTTGATTTTCAGAAATCCTTTTCAACAGCCATGTCTTAGCTCTTTTCGCAAAGGCTTTTCATCAGAAGGTTACTTGGCCTCAGAGTAAGTTTCACCTGTGATGCAGAGTAAGCAGATAGAAATTTTCCTAACTGTAATTGCCAGACAAGAAGTTACTTTTTCACAGACAGCCATAAAACAAAGAAAGAAAATTAATAGAAAATGTAGAAACAATATTGAATTGAATGACTGTTCTCCCTAAGTGGGCCATTTGTAATGCGGAAGTATGCAAGCAGAAAGGTAAACCCTGATACGTAGTTGACTATACATGTATAATAAATCCTGACTCATTTGATGAACTTAATGGTCTCTGCCTCATTCCCCTTGATGCAACAACAGCAGCTCTAATACCGCAGTCTAATACTCCATCTTGGTTTACACTCTGGAATTCCACTTGCCAAATGCAATTATGTTAGTCTGTCCTTCCCTTGTCTTTCTCTCCCATCATGTGATCTAGTGTGAGGTGTATAAATTTTGGGTGCTGTTTTGTTTTAAATGGTGGTCATTTATGTATTGCCTTGGGGTATGCTGTTCCTCATGGTCTTTTGAGTGTTCTGAGCTAAGGATTTTTACTTTTGCTTATTTGAATAGTAGACTTCTTTCAAAGAAATCAACTCTGAAGTCTTTCATTTCCTTTACCTGCAAGGAAATTTCTGTAGTTCAGTGTCGTGATCATTAAGCCTTTGTGTAGGATTTTTACACCCAGTTTTCTACGTAAGTGGAGTGGTTTTTTCATCATTTTATTCTGTATTGTTTTGTTATCTCTTTTTAATTTGATTTCCAGAAAAATTGAGAAACTCATACTCATGCTTTTCTCTTTGTTCTCAGTCCTGAGGAAATGGTTAGTTTTTTCAGCTTTCTTTAGGGAACTGATAATACTGTATAAATATAGGCAGGCTTCTGTCTTTCTGCTTAAGCCTTTCTGTAGAAGAGAAAATAGTAGTATTCCCAGGCCTGCTGAGTGCTTTTGAAAATATAACAAGTACATATCCTTTTTAAAATCCTCTCTTCTGTTAAGAGTTTACTGCCTTAAAGTGGAGCTTTGGTTGATGTTAGATAGAAAAGGATAGAGGTCAATTAACACAGCCTGTGATGATGTAACTTGTAAATAAAGTATTCATGTAGTCTGACCATCACAAAGCAGGTTAATTGTACTGAGACAATTCCACATTTTGGTGTTGAGCTCTGGGAAAATATTCCCACTCAAGAAAGATGCCTTAATTCATAGAGCCATGAGCACTGTGCCTTAGTTTGCATTCCTCTATTGTTTATCTGCTAAAGCTAGTGATGGGGATTTTTTTTCACCAAATTTTTATAAAGTGTCTTATGCTAGAATTTCAGTTAGTTACAGTCAAAAAGTGCAGATTCTGGTTCCAGAATCAAAGGCAAGATTTAAAATGGTGTGAGGTGACTGGGCTGTTGTTTGCATGTATTCTTGAATAGATTTTACCTCCCTAATTCCTCTTGCACTCAATCAAAAGATAGTTATAGTCTGTCTTTTGATGATTTGACACCTTCTTCAGATTGTCAAGCCAAATATAATGCTGTATTTATTCACTATTTATCCTTTTGCTATCAATGTCCTTTTGTTTTGCTATAATTACACAGTTGTGCCTTAAAGGCATTGTTTAAACAAGTTACGAGACTAACAGAATTTTTTTTCATTATTTTGAAGTATTTCAGGAGAAAGTCTAAACATTTGTTTGCAGGGCTTTACAGAGTGGTGCTAAATCTTACGAACTTATCCAAAACTTTGTTTCAAATGTAGGTAAACATTTGGTAGCTTTTAGAAATCAGATTTCATTTTTTATGTTCCTTCTTCCTTGTATTCATTTGGTAACTGGATATTAATTTAATAGAAATAAGATTTTTGCCATATTTTAAGGACAGCGTTTTCTTGCCATAAGGCTTTTTTTCTCTGGTGTTTCCTGTGGTCAACATGAAAAAGAAAGACTCTCTGCCCTTTAAAATGGCCTTGAATCTTGAGCGTTCCCTAGCATACTGAGTCTTTCTGAACACTGTCGATAGCCTTCAGGTTCTAATTAAGCCAGATATTTTTACAATGATCAACAACTACTTAGATGGATGTATCTGAATGGAAATTGTTTTACATGGGAAGCCCAAGATTTTAAGAGCAGCATTTTGCATTCACATGCACGCACCACTACAACGTCATAGCTTGACGATTTTGCCCTTAGTGGTAACTGAGGTAGTGTCGTGCTTTGTGGTCTCAATGTAATGGTGTTCTTGGGTGTGTAATCTAGCAAAGTTTATGGAGTCCTCATTAACAAAGTTTACGTCTTAGTTATTTAAAAAATATTATTAGATATTTTAAAATAGACCAGAATAAAATGTGTGGAAACCCAAATTACACTTTTTAACAAATACAGGTATATAGAAATGTATGATTTATAGACCTGTACCTATATATATTTGTATAGGGACATGTGCTACCTATGAACTGAGAACATTTCTAATGTACCGTTTTAAGAGAAAATCACTCCTTTGAAATACTGCAAATAAAACCTAGATTGAGGTCCTAATTTAGAAGTTAACTGGCATTTTTAATTACTTAGTTGTTTGCAATGATTTAATAGTGCCTTATTAAAAAACTGGAAAAGAAAATAGAAATTATTTAACTGCTAGTCAAATAAAATACTAATGTTATTGTAACTGAGTAATAATTAAAATGTACTCCACACATTTTTATTAGGTTCCTAACCAGGTTATGACTCGAAATTATGTTTTGATTGGTTGCAGTGTACCTTGATAAAATAATGCTGTTCTTGAGACACACCTCTCTCTATCTTCTCCTTTCAATGTGTAAGGTATCATCTTGAATTACTCCCGTTTTCATATCTCCTCCATCTGTTATTTCTTTTTCCTCCTTACTGGATTGCCAGCTTTCAGCTGACTGACTTGTTTTCTCATCTAAATGCTCTCACTTTTTTTTTCTCAATGTGTGATTTTTGTCAACATTATTTTTTATATTACTCACTTTAATAAGTCAGACTACCTGTGTTTTCCTTGCAGCTTTCTACCTCTTTTCCCTCTCTCACAGGGGCATAGAAAGTGTGCACACTTTTTCAGGGAGGCAGATGAGCCCGAACAGGATATCTGACCACTTCTTGTAACGGTTTAGCTCCTGTAATGAAAATTATACCATTGTCATTGGCTATGTCTTCCAATGTGAGCTATTCCACTCCTTTTTATATATCATGATAATTACTTGTATTTTTACAACAATAAAGGATTGACTTGTGCTTCATATGTGATCCACTGTAGCCGCCTACGCCTTTGTTAAAGAGCTGCCTAATCTGCATTGGTATTTTGCCATGGTCCCTGCTGACCTGTTGTTTATTTTACGCCATTGCTTTTATTAATTGATTTTACTCAGACCCATGTCTGAATCACTGTTCAGACCATTCAGACCATTACACTCTGGTTGTTCTACATTCTCTTCTCTGCATCTTGTCTTCGTACTTTGCTCTCCTTTAGAACCAAACTTTAATTGATCATGCATCAACTTTCTTTTTTCTGAGCTGTGTGTTTGTGAGAGCCAAAGTGTATTCTCAGAGCACTGCAGAATGAATGCAGCCCAATTTCATTCTCTTTTTTGTTTTTTTTATGGCATATTTGTCATTGTGTACTTCTACTGGTCCATACTGTCTCTTACACCTGATAGGAGATGTATAATATCATATAAGCAAGATGTCAGTCAGCCTTTGTCATAGATTTCTTCAAATCCAGGTATGGAAAATCTTTTCTAAATAGCTATGCCTACTTTTTAATCCACTTTTTCTTATTGAAGACCAGGTAACTTAATTTTTTTTCCTACAGAGTAAAGAGACATTTCTTTTCCAACATCAGGATGTATAAACATTTTGTCTTCCTACTTCCATGCTTTTGGACCAACAGCTCTGGACACTTTATATTTCTAGAAAAGTTACTGTTTCTGCTGTCATTCCCGTGGCAAGTTGCACATTCTGTTCTTGTGGAACAGGTCTAGCAACTATTTCTCTTTCCATGTTCTTCGTAACTGAAGGAAGGGGACCTTTTTCTAATGCTGATTTCTTCATGTCCTAGTCATCAGTAAAAGCTGCTTAGATTATTCTTCAGTGTTCTTTGGAGTACACATAATGGTATCTATTGCTCTATTAAGAGGATGTAAATCATGACCTAATGAGAACCTTGATATTTTATGGAGACCCAGCCTTTTTTTCCATGTTCTTTTGTTTGGTTTTATCAATCTGGCTGATTTTACTGTCTGATTTGTTATTTCAACATCAGAAACTCACCTGACATACGTCTGTATTCAGCTTTATTGGTTCCTTACCACAAATTAAATTTAAACAATAGTTTCAAACTTTTCTTTCCATGGCTGCGCCAGCTCACCTACTCTCCATCCTCTGCTTACAGCCACATGCTCCCTTCTGTCTCCACTTTTAGGTGTACATAAAAGAAATCTGTGCTTGTGTCTTTTATCATTGTTTATCTATAAGTGGGGCAGGTAGCTTAACTTGGCTGTAGCTCTTTCTTCAGTGGTGATCTTCAGTGATTGGACAGGCTGCGAAAGTTGGGGTTGTTCAGCCTGGAGAAGAGAAGCCTCCAGGGGGACCTTATAGTAGCCTTCCGGTACTTAAAGGGGGCTTATAAGAAAGATGGGGGCAAACTTTTTAGCAGGGCCTGTTGTGATAGGACAAGGGGTAATGGCTTTAAACTAAAAGAGGGAAGAGTTAGACTAGATACGAGGAAGAAATTTTTTACACTGAGGGTGGTGAACCAGTGGCACAGGTTGCCCAGCGAGGTGGTAGATGCCCCATCCCTGGAAACATTCAAGGTCAGGTTGGATGGGGCTCTGAGCAACCTGATGTAGTTGAAGATGTCCCTGCTCATTGCAGGGGGGGTTGGACTAGAGGACCTTTAAAGGTCCCTTCCAACGCAAACTATTCTATGATGTTATGACTCTATGATCGAATTTAGACCTGCTTTTCTTACTGCATGCCTGCCAGTAGAAATGACCTTCATTATTAGCTTAGGACTTAAAATCCTTTCAAAAGCATAAGCCTATGCATTTCTACTCAGTTTTGAATGTTTTATATCAGTTGTCAAGCCGTTAGTGAGTAATGTGACTACATTCCTCATGTTTTTCCAAGTAGGTCGTATGTAAGTGTTCTTTTTTTTCACTTTGCAGCTCAGAGTAGAATATTTCTAAATTCTGGTCCTGCTAGGAATTAGAATAGTAAGATTTTCACATTTCATATTAAAATACATGCATACATAAAAATTAAGATGCTTAGGGAAATCGGTCTTTTCAGATGCATCTTGTCACAGGTTCCTCTTACCTAAGGTGCAAATTTCACAAATATGCAGAGATTATACTTGATATTTTATTGACACAGGCTTGCCCTCAAAGTTGTCTGTTGCAAACTGTTGAAATTTTGATTATTTGCTTCAAAGGAGGAATTAGTTTCCTATATATGAAATGGAAGCCTAGCTGAAAACTTCTTGTCTAAAAGCTGCAAGAATACCATATGATATTTTTCTTAATAATAAAAAAAAAAGTATTATTCTCACTCAGATGGTGCTTTCATATCTATGCGTCATGTTTTCCATTTTGAATGGAGGCCAAATTTTGGAAGAAAAAGAGTACTTAAAGTTTGGTTTTAATGTTCTTATTGGGGCACTTAGCATAAATTTCAAAACATTCAGTAACAATAATTTATTTTTAAAATGTAAGACTTTTTTATACTATACAAATACAAATTTAAGAGCTATACTTAAGGTTTCCATTCTTAAAATTGAGGTGGTGTTTCTTACCTGTCTTTCTAGTTTAAAGTTCTAGAGATGTGCGTTTGAAGAAACTCTTCTTTTGTATATCGTATTTGTTCCTGAGACATTTCATATTTGTCAGTTTACTACTTACAGCTGGTTTTAAATTATATTTAAGTAGTAGAAATTTCAGAAAAGGAAATGACTTATTTGCAAATTATTGTTTGACCTTCCTTAATTCAGAAGTCTGGTGGCTTATAAACCACCCAGGGACTGTCTCATCGTATTTCTGAGATGATCTCCCTCCATAATATGATTGCAGTTGTAATGTCAAAAACCTATTACGAATTAAAGATCTGAGATGAATCCAGCTCAAATTACAAGATGTACATAGCTGTGTTCATCACAGTATTGAGATGGTGGCATTCTGTTTCCTCTGAGAACAGCCTGAACCAGCATACGTAGTTCTGAACCTCCAAGCCTTCTTGTACCTCATTCAAAACCATTTTTAATTATGAATTTGTAGAGTAAAAATAGCAAAAACTTTTTTCTGTTACAGTATGTTTCTAGGGCAAATGCAACAGTACTCATTTGCACAAAAGGTGTTTAGGTTTGGTGTTGGTTTTTTTTAATTTATTTGCATGCTACTAGCTTCTAATAATGGGTAAAAATTAGGTAGTTTTCTTTCATGGAACTGATGATCAGAGGCAAACTTGTTTCACAGCGGTGCCTAGATGCGAAGAATTAATTATGTTCATCGTAAAATTAATGATGCTTCCTTTCAACTGTTAGATTCTTAGCTGGTTTTTGTTTCCAAGGTCTTTGAAGACAGTATGCTATGAATGATTTGAGATCATAGGACTATATTTTTCTTTAACAGGTTTAACACTAGCATCACTAGTAAATTATGCCTTAAAATTTTATCACTTCACACCCATTTCAGTGACAGCTTACATTAATATTTTGCTTCCTTGTTCTTTAAGAACCCTGTGCCTTCTGTGGACTGCTAAATAATCTGTATAACCACAAAACATAGTGATTCTTGTCAAAAAGATCACAGTTCTAAATAACTTTCTAGGTCACGCTGCTTTAAATAATTATAACTTAAAAAGGGGGCAGGAATGTTGCCTGTGCTTAAACTTGTCAACATACATTCCAATCTGCCCTGTATTTTGGGAAGCCATCAGGACTGAACTCTGTCCTTCATGGCTAAGCAAGTCTGATTAATTTCTTTTTTTAATACTTGTTTCAATTCCCAATTCCTGCAGTGAAGCTGCAATTTAAACCTTTTATGTTGCCTATGATGTATTATGTTTAAGGGAGTGAGAACATTTTCTATAGCTGACTGCTTTTGGGGAGAATGTCATGTTATTTCTGTGACTGCATTCTGAAACTGTTGTCATCTTTTCCACTTGCCAGACTTTTACCTGAAAATGCATGCTATATGCTGTTTCATTTTACTATTGTGCTGTGTTCTTTGAAGATGAGTTAGTGATGTAAAAGGTGCAAACAAACATGCACTGCTATATAATTTTGTCTCTGTGCAAGTTAAACGTAAGGCTTGAACAGTGTGTGGATATTTCAATATACAGCTTCAGGAAATAGCTATCAGTTATCCTCTCTCACTGATGTGCCACAAGTGTTCAGCAAATTCCTACTAGCCTCTTTTAGTTATATTTCTCAAGTATTTCATATGTATTTCAGTCCTATTTCCTTGCTTCTTCCCACCCTTCCCCCC
>VYXH01008549.1:168695-183437 GCA_013397275.1 Burhinus bistriatus
CCCCCCCCCCCCCCCCCCCCCCCCCCTTCAAACCAAGAAAACATTTCTGAGTTACTGTGAAGAACAAAAGAAATTTTTCCACCATAATTCCAGTCTGGGACTATGGCTGGTTCTGACTTCTAACCCTGTCTTTGTGTCTCCATTGAGTTCACCTCCTGTCTTGTGTACTGTTTTATTTGTCTTAGTGCTCTTATATCTAATTTTTAAAATACTCCTTGGATATTTCTTATCTCCCCAGCTTGCTTTGATCTAGTTGAGTATGCCATCTATTTCCAGAGCATTTCTTTTTCTCTCTCAGATTCCCAAATGGGATTCCACCCACTCAGCTGAAAAATGTTATTTCTTATTACAAAGAGAATCCATCTGATAAATGGAAATGAGACATTTCTTTGTAGATCTCTTTGTTGTTGCGTTTGGCATTGTGGAAAGATGAGTTTAAATTTTAGAGGCAATAAATCTGACTGTGCGTGCTTGGTTTACTTTGATTGCAACGTATGTTGCATGAGCAAATCAATCTGTTGGAAAGTATGCTGAGGCTGCTATAGTAATTGTAGATTTTAACCTAATATGCTCCACTGTTTCCTTTTCTGGGAAATGTTTGAGTAGTTTGTACAGAGAAAAAAATTTTATGCTGCTAAAATTTTACTGTTTCTACTCTGTAGTTTTGAAACTTTTCTGTAAAAGCCTCAAATCAGTGCTATGTATCATGAATGCTCTTACGCTTTCTAAGATGTCCATTTGCACATCATTGATGGTCGTGTTTAACAAGTGCAGTTTGCAGCATTTTTGTCAGACAGGAGGGTAAAAGACAGTTTGACCTAGTTCTCAGCTACTTGGGAAGGAGACGTTTTTACCTATGAAATAACCGTTGCAAAAGATTTAGAGAAACATAACCCTGCAGTGATACTTTCATAGTAATTTTACAGCACACAAACACACAACATTGGACGGCAATCTCTTTGATAGGAAATGCTGAGGAGTCACCTAACAGATAAGAAAGTATTCCTACTTTTTCTGCATGGCCTTGACATGTCGTAGACACAGATTAACTCAGCAAATGTATGGATTTGAGCTAGCCAGATTTTTTTTAACTTTGTCATTTTCATACAACAGGTCTCAGATTCTGTTTTTTTTCTGAAGAATGCACAGAAAATAAGCGCCAAGCATATTACTTTCTTTTTGTGCTTGGCAGCCTATCAACTTGTACAGTGTTGCTCTCACATCCTCCTATTAAAAATCAGTATGATATAACAGTTATTTGGGTAAAACTAAACAAAGAAACCCAAAATTTCACAAAGCGATACTTGTATTCAAGCAGTTCTAACTGGCAATGTGGAAAAGGGCAGGTTTTTCTTTAGCTCTTAGGAGCATGGGAGGGCCCCTTGTTGCTTGCTTTAGTAGAAGGTTGAATTCAAAGACCCTTGTATTTAATTCCTTTTGTTTTAATGATTGGAGGAAATTTTTGTGAAGAGATGATGCTTTTAGGTCCTAGCACATAGGGTTGTCTGCTTAGCCAGGGGAGACTAGATAGGACTTCAGCGTCCATCAGCATTATTCTGATGTGGCTGCTATGGTTTGTTAGAATAACATAGGCAATTGCCTCTTTTTCCAACACTGTTGAAAGATAGTAAATTCAGAGATGATTCAGTAATGGTGATTTGGGAATTGGGAATTGCAACACATGAAAAAAATCCTGGAGTCATCACTGACAGTTGTCTAGACCCATTGGTTTTGTGTGCAGCAGCATCCAAAGACAGCACGTGAGGGCATCCTCAGCTTGCATTGACAAAACAGTGTGTCCTGTCACTGTACGGGACCTTAGTGTGTCCACACCCTCAGTGCGGTACCCAGCCCCTCCTGCCTCTCCACTGATTCACATATGCTCACTCACAGAGAGGAGTCAGAAATCTTTGTAAGAGGGAATGTGCTGCTCGTACCAAGCAGTGATACGGTGCATGCTAAAGGACTGCAAAAACACACAACTTGGCGCCCTTATATTTTTTTTTAAATCACTATTGTTTCATATCAAGAAGGTATATCTCATTTCTGTATACTCTTTTAATTTTTACCTTCTAAGAAGAGACAGGAATGATCAGGATCAGTTATTGTATACTCTGAAATACAAAATCTTTTAAATTAAGCAGTAAATATATTACCAGCACTCCAAGAGTAATTAGAGGACAAGGGCATAGAGGGGTAATGTAATTAAAGATGAAGGAAAAGCATTTGAATTTTCAAGAAATAGCATTAGTTTATAATACAAAGAATTTTAAAAAAAATAAAAATACTTTTATTTTTTTCACTGGGCTTTTAGCACTGTTAGCCTGTCTTCAAATTGACTAGTGAAAGCAGAACTATTGAATATTCCGTGTTACAGAAGCACCTGTAGCTGACTTCCACAAATCACATGCATAGAAGCTGATTAACTGCGTCAATCCCAAGTGAATAAAAACAAAACAGATTATAATTGCTGGAATACTAAACAGATGGCTTCAGAAATGGAAATTTTAACCTTTTTAGAGACCATTATATAAGATCAGTAAGTGCCTGTTGTCTGGGAAGTTAAAGGGACCTCCATCCTCTTACTGGTGCAGGCGTTAGTAGTGGGAAACTCCAGGAGGATGTAGAGTTGAGATACTCTACAGCCTAAAACCAAACTCTACTGAAATAGGCTTCATGGCTTCTGGTAGCATCAGGCTGTAACCAGCAGTTCTTCCGGACAGGAGGGTTGTTGTCTGAAACATCTCTTCCTTTTGCTAGGAATGCTTAATGCACAGCGCACCATTTGTAAGCAGAGCGGAATAAAATTTAGAGTAGAATCTATTGATGGATCTGGCTGGAGAAATTAAACTACTTCTATTTAATTTTACACCTTAATTACATTCTCTGCTTTAAAAATACTATTTAAATACACCATTTTCATACCTTGTTATATTAAGAGCTAGAAAATAAGTCACTACAGGTAAAAGAATGAAAAGTGAAATGAAAAACTAGATTCTTCTTGCTTAACAAATTAATGCATATCTCTAACCAGATTATTTTCCACTTTATTTTTATCAAGGTAAAATTTCCTGAAATACTTTAGCTTTTTATGTTGTTACTTATACTGGGGAACTTAAAAAAAGAAAAAAAATTAACATTTCTCTATTCCTGTTTTTATGCATTCTCTTAAAATGCCAAACTCTCAAGTTTCCTAGAGTTCTTCTGTAAGAGGTAAATTACTGCATGACAATTACCAGCATATACTTCAGTTCTAGTTTTGCAAATTCAGTCCTGCCTTGTACAGAAACCTGTACAAAACCTAAAAGATACAGAGCAGGACAGGCTCTCAGAGAGGGAAACCATTATAGTCAACTACTCGCAAAGTGCTGTTTGGTAGTATTATAGCACTCTACATTTTTTATTTGCTGTCCAAGCAAATGGGAAGGAATTATGGTCACAATTACCCCACATCCTAGTATACACTTTGTTATTGCTAACAGTGCTGTTTGGAAAACAGGCCATAACAATTTAGTACAATTCCAAGTGTATATACAGAAGTAACATGCCAAATCACTTGAGAAGCCTGAACCTTTAGCTTTTTCTGTCTGGCACTTGCCCACCATTCAACAAGGTTTATGTATCTACTGCTTTAAAGATAGTAGAAATACTGTTCTTTAAAGCCCTTTGCAGGTATATACTACTTCATAGTTTGCAATTTCTTGACTCCCAATGCACTTCTGTTCCTGTCAGATAACAACAACAAAAAAGCCCAAACAACAAACCCCAAACCAAAACCACATTCCAGCCCCATCTCTTCATTTAGCTGTTGATTATTTCTGTTCTTTGCTAAGAGTTTAAGTTTTGCTCCCTGGCTGTGCCTGGAAAGCGCATAAGCAGTAGGGGTGAGGAAAGCTGCAAGACTTCAGAAGTCAGCCCTAGCACCATCTCATATGTACGCTTCATCCCATGGTCTTAAGGAAAGGGTTTGACTTTCCTCGCAGCAAGTGAGGGCAAAGGTTCAAGTCTGAAGAGGCTGTAAATTCAAGAAAGTAACCTTGCTGACTGAAGTCTTCTGTCACCTACACTTGCACTCTGTGTTTCCTATGGGAAGGAAAAGATAAGAGCAAGAAGAGTGCGTGCAAACAAGAAAATGAAGGAAAAGGATATGAGGCAAAAACAAGACAAAAGATAAAGGCAGAAGAATAAGGACACAAAGAAATGCAGGTGATGGGAGCAGTACCCCAGTTACGGCAGGTTAGGAACTAGGGCCAGTAAATTAGAAATGCCTGTTTCACTACCACATCAGAAAGGCACACAGCCTTCTAGAGAGCTTGCATAAAAATGTAAAAGTACGAAAATTGCGTTTCAGATGCTCTGTGAAAAATAACAATGAATCATCATTTTAGCTGTTACACAAACTGTCTTTCCTTCTTGCCATGACATAGGAAAAAGTTTACTCAGTCCATAGTATTTCAGTATTGTTTAGGTTATAGTCCTATAATTACTGAATGTCCTCAGCTAGAATGTTCACCCATGTGAACACTATACTTCAGCAGATTCAATCCTTGATAATTTGCACTCAAGTCCTGTGGTGGACCTGGTTTCCTGAAATACAGCAAGTAAGAACCGTTAAGAGATATTCTTGCTACTTAAGCGTGCCTTTGATAGAAGAAACTGTCTGCAGGTAGTTTATAGCATGATCATTACCTCCTGCTGTTAATTACAATACATAGAACTTTATTTTTTTAATCTCAGTAATTAGAAATATTTCCAACTTCTTATCATTCTGGCAGTTCTTGAAATCTTTGAAAAGGATGGTAAGAAACCATGAATTGCATGTAGGACACAGATCACTGCAGGAGGTATGCAGTTTAAAAAAAAAATATATATAGCAGGGATGGAGACGTTTGAAATAGGATTTCCAAACTCTACCTTCTTGAGTGTGCACAATTACAGTGCTTTATATATTAAGGAAGAATTTTATTTTTTTTTTTTTTACACTGAGGGTGGTGAACCAGTGGCACAGGTTGCCCAGCGAGGTGGTAGATGCCCCATCCCTGGAAACATTCAAGGTCAGGTTGGATGGGGCTCTGAGCAGCCTGATGTAGTTGAAGATGTCCCTGCTCATTGCAGGGGGGTTGGACTAGAGGACCTTTAAAGGTCCCTTCCAACCCAAACTATTCTATGATCTTATATGGCAACAATGAGAGTATGACACAATTCATACTTACGTCCTAGTCTGCTCAGTGATCCCCACACAGGGCTGGGTTTCTTTCCCTTCTTGTATTATTTTCCTAGATTTGAAACAAAACAAAAACTGTCTGTATATTAGTCCTTTCATGGCTGTACTAAATTAACAACGTCAGCAAAAAAACCAACCTCAAATTCTTGACCAGTTCCTGCTCTATGTTTTTACAGTAGTCAGCCGGACACGAATTAAGAAGGGCCAGCCTGCAGAACACACCTCTTCCTGTGCAAAGCAATAGCGCCAGCAGGAGACTGACCTGGGAGTCTTTGCAAATTAACGGCACCTCAGCTATTTCAACACAAACAGACAAGCCCGATCTACTTTTATAACATGGAGAGCACAGCACAGTCAGATTCTAATCTCAGTGTTTCTGGGACATAGTGCAGTAAAATAACAAAAAACCCCCAACCGTATACGCAATCTGCTACCACCTCATCTTGCCTCTTATCAGTTTGCTTGCTTGCAGGGGAAGAGGAAAGTGTACTAAACTTTTTCTCATTTTTTTCCCTCTCCCACCCCCACTTCTTTTCTCACAGCACGCTACAAGTGAAAGTCTCGGAGCCGCAGAATTCAATAGACACGAACACAGAAAATGAACATTTGAAGTCCATAAAGATGTGCCTTAATCAGCCCACTGAGTGGAATCTGAGTTTTTCAGCAGCATCTCTCGCCAGCTGTAAAGTTTTTAACCAAAATCTCAAAACTGATGAGAACAAATAGATTGCAGCTGTTCTTGCACTATTATTTTGTACATTGTTCCTGATTTTTTTTTTCTGCTGAATAATAAGCATTTATTACATTGATCTTGAAATGATCTTGTGTGATTTGGCTTTATATTACTACTAGCATTATTCATTTTGATGTACTTTTTCTTTTTTTTTTTTTGAAGTTCCACATCTGACCATCGTTAAATTCTTGCAGTACAAATTTATATCAGAATCAGATGTTCCCCTTTAATAGTATTGTGATTTTTCTATGTTCTTTAAGTTTAATTATTATTTCCCAGTTTTATTTTTGTGCACGGAAGTTAATATACTATGTAATTTGTGGCATAGGTCACCATGTAAAGATTTATGGTAATAACAATTCAAACAAATCTGTAACAGGTGGAGACCGACTACCTCGAAGCAAAGCAGTAAAAAGGTAAATTATCTGAGGAGATCTCCTTCACAAATAGATCGAAATGTATCGAACAACCAGTTTGTTTCTGCAGTATGCTTTCATCTTCATTTATCTCGAGAACTTTTGTGTGACAGTGTTTAATGACCGTAATGTCTAAGAGAAAGGCCAAGGCTGCGGGAGAATCTCTTGAAAGATTGTCATTCAACAAAGCTGTATCTGCACTTTTTGAGGTTTCTGCTAAATGGTCTTTCTTCCCCTTTTGTTTTTATGAATTTATGCCTGCCACCAATTAAAATGGATGTAAATGCTCTTCCTATTTCATTTTTTTCAGTGTACTTTGGAAATTTAATGTAAACATCAAAATTTTAAATGCTACTCAAAGAAGTAGTAAACAGTTGTAGCTGACTACATTGTAGACATTCCATGCTTAGATCAGCTTTAGCAAGGTTCATGTACTTCATTCATCAAAACTTTATTATTAGCAGAGCTATAACAAAAGTGGTAGAATAAAACCATATGATCTGTTTCTCTTTTCTGGAGTCATACATTCAATAGCTAGGGTAGAGGTTTCTTAATTCAACTTCTTAAGAAGGTATCTGTCCTTTACTTGCCAAGAGCTAATTTTCCAGAAGGAAATTTCTTTAGAATACACTGTATTTTATAAAACAAAGGTTTTAAGGATTCTCTTAAAATTATCATCTTACTGAAAAAAAAGAAGATGCAATTCTTCTGTAAAGAAGTTTGTTTGCAGGTGCAATCCAGTAACTGAAATGAGAGACTCTTGTGAATTCCACTAAGTTTCACAAGATGCCACAAGGATTTTGAGTCACTGATGTGTCGGACAGTACAGAACATGATTAAAGAATGAACATTCATCATCACACCACGCTGTCTAGAGGGTCTTTATGTATCTCAACTATTCAATGCATTTGGATTTTACGGGGCAAGAAAGCCAAAAAGATAATTAAACTTCCTGGGGAAGAGGGACTGAAGTTTACTTCACTGGAGCCCCACCAAAGCACAAGGAACAATAAAGTAAGGAGTCAGGGCTATCCAAAAAGGGACATAAAAACAGTCTTACAAACAGTGGAACTGATGCAGCCGGTATCTTGTGCGTGTGTCTGAAGGAGGAGATGCCATATGGATTTCCTCAAAGATGGAGTAAATACCAGAACTCTTCTGTTACAGGCATGTCCCCCCTCCAAGCAGCTGCCTGTTTTCATTAACTTTTAACAATTACAATCCCTTCCTTCATGTCATACTGAGTTTTAATTGGCTGATGAGTTCAAAAGTTTTCAGATGGAAGTCAGATACAGGCATAACCCAAGCTCACTAACCACTTCCCTAAGTCACATAATACACAACAAAACTAGAAAAAGCAGTGTTCTTGGTGCAGCACTTGCCCTTCATCTTGAGATAGCAACCAGCCAAAGGAGACTCTTACCAAGAGAAACATCTTGTTTGTAGTCTGAAGAGACTGATTAGGCAAGCAAACAAAAACAGTCACAAGACTGCTTTTAAGAAACAAAAACTAGTGTAGGAATAAACATTGGATCATTTGAAGTTTGACAACAAATGATCACTGCTATTTTATCATTATTTAATATGGAATCGAGTCTTCTAGTCTACGTCCAGTTTGCCTCATGCACTCTGGACATCCAGTTGTGTTTAACCAGCAAAAAGAGAGAAGATGCACAGTAATTGGTTCAGAACAACAAAGAGGATGGTTTTAAGTCAATTAGAATATTTTAGGGATTAAAATTTTATTCATTACTTAAGAAGCCAGGAAGTTAGGTACTTTCAACCAGAATGAAAGTCATCAAAAATCAACAACATTGTATTAGCTAGAAAAAGTAATGCATACTAAGTCAAGATTTTTCACTGCAGGTAATAAGAAAGATGCTTCTAGACTTGGCTTCTTATCACTTTTGGATGTACTATTGCTACCATATGTGACTTCCTGAGAAAGTCAGCTGCATTCATTTAAACCTTGATTATTACCAATAATTGGCTTTGAAAAATACAACACACATCTGATCATCCTACCCTGCAATTAAGCAACCATCCCCCCCTCAAAAGATGAAGTAATTTTGTAAGAGCATACCAAATTTTCTATTGCATAGAAAACCCTTCCCTTGACAAGGGAGCAGGGCAAGGGGAGAGCCCAAAGGGGCTGGAAATTACATGCCAGATGCTGGTCAAGTTTCTATCCTGAAAGAGGATCACAGGGTGATTCAGGCATAGAAGGACCTCAGGAGGTCTGTAGTTCTACATCCTGCTCAAAGGCAGGCCAGCTGTGAGGTCAGAGCAGGTTGTTCAGGACTTTACCTAGTCAGGTCTTAAAAACCTCCTAGGACAGAGCCTGCACAGCCTCTCTGGACAGCGTGATACAACTGTTCTCAACCTGTTACACTGCTTCTTTCTCCTTATATTCTGGTCTGAGTTTCAACTTATACCCATTGTTTTTTGTCCTCCCGTCATATGCAACAAAGAGCCTGGTTCCATCCCCTCAAAAAACTCCTTGGAGGTAACTGAGGGTCCTTCCCAACACCCGCAGGCTGAACAAGCCCAGCTCCCTCAGCCTCTCCCCATAGGGAAGCACACCAGGCCCCTGACCAGCTTGGGGGCCTCCACTGAATTCAACTCGTTTGTCGGTGTCTGTCTGCTATTATTACACATCAGTGAAGCCACATCCACAGCAGAGACATCCACTGATCCAGAGGTGACTTCAGGGAAAGCTGATCTTTTCAGTACAGCATTCCTGAAGAGGTGCAGGGACAAAACCTGCACGTGTAGCAAGGCACGACAGAACAGCAAGGCAGCAAAACTGAAGGTCTTCAATTTATTCAGGGAGGCATTCCCAGAGAAGCCTTTATAAATTTTCGTTGCTCCTGCTTTTCCTAGAAACTCATTTTAACCAAAAATAAAAGTGGACTAGCAGCAGTTGTTGAACGTGTATTAGTGGCAGAAGAGCAAACCACTCAGGAGACTGAGGGTGAGAGATCTTGTAACTGAAAAATAATAATAAAAAAATAACTAAACTTTAAAGCACAAGGGACACTTATTGACAATCAACTGAGAAAAACTGAAATACACACTTCACCCTTTTGAATTATGTTCAGGCAGCATTCAAGGGGACAGACAGTGTCTCTGATCTCAAGTGGTTGCATGTACGCGAACTCACTAGAACTGAAGTTGGGGATTTGAAAAGAATTATCAGGAGAGGGATCTCAGGACTTCAAAATTCTATTTAAAATGAATAAAAATAATTCACCACAGTTACATAAGCTTCTAAATAGCAAATATCAGCAGAAAAGTGTGTCATGGCATTTTGTGGTTTGACAAGTTTCCAACAAAAACTAAAAGGGAGGAAAAGCAACACAATCCTGTCTGTTTTCTATATGCAAGCTTGAAAACAGCATAGTAGTTTGGGCATTACACTTTGGGAAGGCTACTTTTCACTTGTGGCCCTAAGCCATTTCTGAGAATTACCAAAGATCATTTACAGTATGTTTACCTATTTTAAATGCAAGTTCCATAGAAAGCTACATTCAGCATCAGTCGTTGAGATGCGCTTGTCAAGCAATTGACACCAGTTTTCTCTCACTGCCTTAGAAATTACCTATATTGTAACACGTGATTTGGACAGACGTTTTTGGACTGAGTCTTAAAGGTTCCTTCCAACCTACACAATTCTATGATTCTATGACTGACAGAGTGTTTCCAAACCAAAAACCTAGCATTTCCAGAATGAATCTGCTCAGCCACCAGTGACTACTACGTGCAGTTTAAAGTTTTATCTTCTATTGTCTCTGTAAAACTCATGACTATTCCTAGACATGTTGTTAGAAAAAGGGTTGTGAACTTCAAAGCTACAAAGAAATCACAATTGTATGCCACTTTAAAAAGACAGTACACACAAACCTTAAAGTATTTCATTTTTTGCCCTTTCTGTACTTCCTTTCCTTATTGGATCTTCTTTTGTACCACAAATATTTTTATGCTTTTCTAAAAGCACGTTACTGATTTTATATAACAACGTCAAGATCAGTTGCAGACTTCCAGGCTTAGGTTTGTAAAATCAGTAAGTCAGTTTTACCATTTTGACATTACTTGAAGTAAAATATCTGCAAGAAGCAGAATTAGTCTTAACTGTGAATTCTATTTTACATTAACATGAACAATAAAACCTGGTCAGCAGATGCACAGGCTAATAAATGAAGAAAGCAGGTGCATTAAAGGTAGATACATTCAAAATTACTGCCATCACAAGCAACCACTCCAGGTCAAACATTCTCTCCGAATAATGTTAAATAACAAAACAGCTTTAGCTATTAAGTACCTACCACCAACAGCAATTTTTATTTGCAGATAAAAAGCATTCTTTGCTATAAAGTAAATAAAAAAAATAATTCAGGTTTTGTTCAGGTAATTATTTTAATTACATGAATGATTTATTATATGAATGATGGACTTCATATTGGGAAAAATCATCAAAAGCATCAATTTTAAAAGAGTTCCTAGAAAAATCTAGAATTATAAATGATCATAATATAAAGAGTTAAACATGACTAACAACAAAACAAATCTTATTTTTTCAAGTCTGATGTTAACTACCAGCATTAGCAAAGGACACTTTGTCTCCTTTTGTCTTCATTGATCTGCTTCCCTATTCAAAAGTCCTGCAAGATTCATTCTTGTAAGTGCCGCTGTTTTCGCTCGTCTTGAAGGCCTTGAACTCGACATTGGGACTGATTCTGGAATTTCATCACCACTGAAATGTAAAATAGTTTAAAGTAAGGCCAAAAAGACTAAACAAACTGAAGTTTTTATATTAACAAACTTGAAACATGGTCTTAAAGAACAAAAGTACTTCTTCCTAATTATAAACTTCTCACTTTTTAAGAAGAATATATTAATGTTTTCCAAGTGATATAGCAGTATCAGTAAGTGTTAGTAGTTGCAAAATAAGCAAACCTCCCAAAAGATTAGGTGGTATCAAAGCAAACACACCCAATAGGCAAACGGGAATGACTGGCCCTGGTCACCATAAAGTCCATGGATTACTTGCTTAAGAGCGAGCGCAGCTGAAAATTACAATCGTAAGGGAAGGAATGCATTGTGTATATTCACTTATCAGTCATTTCTAGAAGCTTGTCAACTACATGTTGAAAAACGAGCAACAAAAATGTGGAAGGGGAAAAAGAATTTAAATAAAAAATAAGAAATTTGATTCTTCCACAGAAGTGTTATTAAAAAAGCAAAAAAAGGGATTGGAAGAAGAGTAATAATTTAAGCCAAAAATCTAACTTGTCAGCTAGAATGTATGTTAACTTTACACACAAAAGGTATGTTAAAAAAAAATTGTAGACTCTTAGGCAATGATAATAAGTGAAGCTGTCGAACCTGCTATTGTTTCAAAAGCACTAGTTCAAAGAAATTTTTTTTCTTAAATGTTTATCTGTGGACTAGCAATAGAAGATATTAAAGATGCAGGGTTTGGGAAGCAAAAACATTTGAATTAAAATTCCTTGCTAGAACAGACGTCATGGTTTTGACAGTGGAGAGAAAAGCATTTACCTTTCACTACCGCATCTTACAGTTGTGCCAGTATTTCTTCTGCTTACAGACCTCACTTCTGCTGCTGCTTTCCATGGTCCTAAGTATAAGCAAAAGTCTCTTCATATTATGATACCATTTCTTTTCTTAAACTAGTTTTGTATCTTTCTTCAGTGTTTGATATTGCATTGAAACATATGACTATGCAATCACCACAGACAGAATGTGGTGACAAAATGAAACCAACAGCAGAACACCCACCATGTACCGCTTCTCCCATAAACACCTGTACGTTACTGTAAATGACTGCGGCCAAATTATCTTGAAAACCTATAGTCAGGACTTTTTTTTCTTTTTTAAATCTGTGTTGTTGGGAGAGGGTAATAGCCCAAATATTTTCATAAAACAGACTATTTTAATCTTTTAACAAATAAAATTTTAAAAACTACAACAGAGTATGAAGACCAAATGGTTTTTATATCTCTATGTTCACAGAAAGTTAGTATGAAATTATTTTATTAAAAGCAACTAGTATTGTGGCCAGAAAAAGCTAGTGCATACCTTTGCCAGCTTTGTTTCTTGTGGATTTCGATTTTGCAGTTGCTTTACTTTTAACTGCATTAACTGGAGTATGAAAAGCATCTTTATTATTTTCTGTTAAACAGAACAGCACATACAGAAGTCATAATCAACTTTTAATTTATCTTAAGTACCAGTATTTAAAATTTTGGCTGTTATATAAAAAAGCCACACAATTTTAACCCTACTTTTTCCTTAAACTAGAAATTAGGTAATAAGGCTAGAAGGAAGCTTAAAAACGTCACTCAGCTATAACCCTGCCCCAACATAGGTCAATCATGTCAGCTATTCCTGACAATTGTTTAGCCCCTTCCATTGTGTCAGAAGTCAAGGAAGTGGGGTGGAAAATGAGCTTGGCTGAACCGGGAACTCCTCATGGAGCTCAAGAGGAAAAAGAAGTTGTACAATCTCTGGAAGCAGGGTCAACCTTCACAGAAAGATTACAGAGCTTACGTGCACGTAGAAGATACGAAAGCTCAAAGCTCAATTAGAATTGAAACTGGCCAGTGTTGTGTCAGGTAGCAAGAAGGGCTTTTTTAAAATAGGTTAAAAGCAAGAGGAATCTAAAAACAAAAACCAAACATTGGACCGATACTTGTTAAAAATGGTTACCTGACTAATGGGAATGAAGAAAAAGCAGAGGCATTCAATGTTTTTTTTGCCTCAGTCTTTAATAACGCCAATAGACCTTGGGCTGCCCAGTCCTCTGAGCTGGAGGACCACGAGTGTGGCAACAGTGACCTTCCATTTGAGGATATTGAAATTGTAAGGGACCAGCTGTATCAGCTAAATGTCCATAAGCTGAATACAAGCTGGCAGTGTGCCCAGTTGGCCAAGAAGGCCAAGAGCATCCTGGCTTGTATCCGAAATAGTGTGGCCAGCAGGACTAGCGAAGTGATTGCCCCCTGTTCTCAGCACTGCTGAGACTACACCTCAAATACTGNCAACAGTGACCTTCCATTTGAGGATATTGAAATTGTAAGGGACCAGCTGTATCAGCTAAATGTCCATAAGCTGAATACAAGCTGGCAGTGTGCCCAGTTGGCCAAGAAGGCCAAGAGCATCCTGGCTTGTATCCGAAATAGTGTGGCCAGCAGGACTAGCGAAGTGATTGCCCCCTGTTCTCAGCACTGCTGAGACTACACCTCAAATACTGCATTCAGTTTTGGGACCCTCACGACAAAAAAGACACTGAGGTGCTGGAGCACATCCAAAGAAGGGCAAAGCAGCTGGTGAGGGGTCTAGAGAACAAGCCTTATAAGGACCAGCTGAAGGAACTGGCATTGTTTAGCCTGGAGAAAAGGAAGCTCTGGGGAGGCCTGACCACCCTGTACAACTACCTGAAAGGAGNACCCTCACGACAAAAAAGACACTGAGGTGCTGGAGCACATCCAAAGAAGGGCAAAGCAGCTGGTGAGGGGTCTAGAGAACAAGCCTTATAAGGACCAGCTGAAGGAACTGGCATTGTTTAGCCTGGAGAAAAGGAAGCTCTGGGGAGGCCTGACCACCCTGTACAACTACCTGAAAGGAGGCTGTAGTGAGGTGGGGGTTGGTCTCTTTTCCCAAGTAACAAGTGATAGGATGACAGGAAACAGCCTCAAGTTGTGCCAGGAGAGGTTTACATTGGATATTAGGAAAAATGTCTTCACTGAAAGGGTTATCAAACATTCGAACAGGTTGCCCAGGGAAGTGGCTGAGTCACCATCCCTGGAGATATTTAAAAGACGTGTAGATGTGGTATTTAGGGGCATGGTTTAGTGGTAGACTTGGCAGTGTCAGGTTTATAGTTGGACTCGATGATCTTAAGGGTCTTTTCCAACCTAAAGGATTCTATGATTCTAAGTCCATGAGGCCTGAGGGGATTCATCCCACAGTACTGAAGGAGCTGGCAGACATTGTGGCAAGACCCCTCTCAATCACCTACCAAAGGTCTTGGGAGGCTGGACAGGTCCCTGCTGACTGGAAGCTAGTCAGTGTTATTCCAATTTACAAGAAGGGCATGAGGAAAGACCCAGGAAACTACAGACCTGTTAGTCTTACTTCAGTTCCTGGAAAAATTATGGAGACAATTATACTGGGTGCTATTGAAAGGCATTTAAAGAATAATGCAATCATCAGGCACAGTCAACACGGCTTCACAATGTTTAACTAATTTGATATCCTTCTATGATAAGGTCACCTGTTGCGTGGATGGAGGGAAGCAGTGGATGTAGTTTTTCTGGATTTTAGTAAGGCTTTGGATACTGTCCCTC
>VYXH01008549.1:183563-194443 GCA_013397275.1 Burhinus bistriatus
GCTTGTCTAGTTTGGAGAAAAGGAGGCTGAGGGGCGACCTCATTGCTCTCGACAGCTTCCTGAGGAGGCGAAGTGGAGAGGGAGGTGCTGATCTCTCCTGCCTGGTGTCCAGCGACAGGCCACATGGGAATGGCTCAAAGCTGCGCCAGGGGAGGTTTAGACTCGATATTAGGAAGCATTTCTTTACCAAGGGGGTGGTCAAACACTGGAAGCAGCTTCCTAGGGAGGGGGTCGATGCTTCAAGCCTGTCAGTGTTTAAGAGGCATTTGGACATGTTTAACTTTTGGTCAGCCCTGAAGGGGTCAGGCAGTTGGACTAGATGATTGTTGTAGATTCTTTCCAATTGAAATATTCTATTCTAGTCTTAAATTTCTAACAATTTTAGGCAAACTTTATTCAGTAATCTCCGTTATTGCTGGGAAGCTTTTTTCCTAACATCAAATATAAATCTCCTTTGCAGCAGAAGGTCAAAAATAGTGTCTGTTGCCCTTTTTGCTCACAGCTGTCATTTACAAATTTGAAGTAGTAAATGCTGCTTTTTCTTTTTTAATGATTCCAAATGTATTTGGGGAGGGGTGGGAGAAGAGAAGGGAACAATGCTTTTCTCCTACAGTCTGCTTTTTAAAAGCACTCAAAAATCCTCTTTCATGAGAAATTCTTACCAAAAAGTATTATCAGATGTTAGCAGAAAACAGTACAACTATTTTCTCAAAAGCATACTTCCAGCTTCCCATTCAAGCAATATTTGAAGACATAAACACAGAAGATATAAAACAATTAAAGTATTTGTCACTTCTGGAAACAACCAATTAAAGCCCTGAAATAATCCACTATAACATATAAACAAATAATTAAAGGAAATGTTAAAAGAAAACATGATCTGCTTAAAACAGTTGCATGTCAATATCTTTGCTTTACTGCTGCAAGCAAACCTAAACAAATCCAATTGCTTTTCTGCTGAAAAATGTTAGACTTTCTGTGCCACCCGCATAAGGTACACTGCTAAGGCACATGCAGCTGCATAAGCTGTGCAGGTGGTGGAAAGTCTTCCAGCTACTTCTACTTCAAGCTCTTAAATAGCAATAAAACCAAATCTGGCTCCAACATATGAGCTGGTAACAAGGACAGACTAGTGTCAACACTAAATATATCTGCTACATACTGCTTTAATACAGTCTCTAAGAAGCACAGGCATCGTAACCCTGAAGTCTAAAAACCCCACAAGGTTGCTTCTTCCAAGTTAGCAAGTAACATTCTAAAGATGAGTTAGTTGGCAGCAGTATTTAGCAGACACTTGAGTGTGCTAAACAGCTAGAAAAAAAAAAAAAAGGCCCACTTTAATACTTTGTTAAAAAGAAAGGCTGCAGGGCAGACCTTAAGACTCAAAATACAGCATTGGTTATACTACAGTAATACGGAGAATAAGAAAAAACAAACTGATCAAAAAGCGATAAAAAATGGAAAATAGTTCAGTACAAGTATTTTAAACTGTATGCGTATTTACTAGAAGTTACCTCTTCCCATTTTTTAAAAAAGTAGGTTAATTTAATGGAAGGAAAACTAAAACTTATTTTCATACACATCTAAACAAGTCAATCAATTGTATACCTACTACTAAACCACACCTCTCCTGAATTACCTTCTTCCTTTTGAATAGTATTTTCAGATAATGTGATGTCAGTTTCCTGTGTCCTTTCAGAGAGGCCTGTTTCCTCAGTCCTTTCAGAGTCATCTTTGCCCATGTTAGGATCTTTGGTCAAGTTCATCTTGATCTTCTCAATAGCTCTTTGACACAGTTTATCTTTCACTTTCTGGAGAAGAGATATTTAATGTTAAATGCTACTTAATTTTACAGCTATTGCTTTTATATATTGAATTTACCCACTAATAGGATTAGTTAAATTTACTGTACAAAGGATACAATGTATGACATGAAGATGATTAGTCAAGTTGAAAGGAGAAACACTTTCCTCACAAGCACCAGACGCTGAAACCCCCAAAAGAATTTTTGTTTTTTTAAAAGGGAACTTAAAAACATTAAAGGAACTGGGCATTTCCAGCTGACTCCTGGAGCATTGCTACCTCTGGATGATACGCCCCTAGTGGATCAGCATTCTTTTCAATACACCATTGTCTTCGTCTGTTACACTCCCAAATTTTCCCTTATTTTTTCCCATATTAATAAAAGCATCAATGTAAAAACTTTCACATCAGCCTTATAATGCCTTCCCAATTAATCTTAAATCAAGCACCCTTTTCATGTTGCTTAATGATCTTAGTTATGCTGTAAGTTTAGGCATAAAAATTCAGCTGTTAATAATTAACTAAAGATAAGCCATCCAAACTGTGAGACTTAATATTGAATTTAATTTTAATGTAGAAAAATTAACTACACCACAGCTATCAAAAGAACTTACTGTACTGAAATGTATCAAGTTGGGCACACCATTTCATGCTGGTTTTACTATCTATGGTAGCTGAAATACGTAAATTACACAGTGACATCAGCTCAAAGTTTTGTAAAGGACTCATCAAAAAATTAATTTTCAAAGACTGGTTAAAAAGAGAAATTCCAGTCACGTTGCCATAGTAAACAAAAGGTACTTCATTTTTAAGCATATCAGAATATTAGATTGCTAGTGATTAAAAAAGTAAGAGCCATGTTATTTATGTACTACCTCTAGAATCTCATTGAGCAGAAACAGAAGATTTTCTGTCGCAGAACTACTGAGTTCTAGTGAATTTAAAGCTTTTGCATAAATACGAACATCTGGTGCAGTTGGGTCCATCAAGATTGCATTGCAAATTTTCATTGCTAAACTATCATGCACTGTTAAGTCCTGTAAAGGAAAGAGATTGGATATCAGAAATTTCAGTTGGAACTATTTACAAAAGACAGCAATGAGATCATTCTGATTTAAGCAGCTAATGACTAATTTTACATAGTAAACATTTTCTTAAAATGCAGTATTTTGAGTACATACACCAAGTGATTTTTGTAAATACTTTTCTCAGTATAGACAATTAGGCATGGTGCAAGTTCCTACTAGCATTTTTTAATTGTAAGATGGAGGGGAAATTGAGGGGGGGGGGGGGGGGGTTCAAGCTAAAAGCAGTAAGCGAAGAGGGTCAGTTCTTAATCTCTAGACACAAATATTGCTTTTCTTGAGTTTAACACACTATACCTGATAGTCCTGAGACTTTTTAGACTGAGGTTTCAGTCCACTTGGTCTGGTCAGGTCCACTAATAGCTCAGAGACATTACCGACATCTATTTCAGCCAAAGGTGAAGTTGCAGGAGCATTTAACAGTGTTTGCAGAGTTGGAAGATAAGCTTCTTCAAAGCACTCCTGGTTAGACCTGTTTCAATTGAGTCAAACATTAGTGGCATAATGAGACAAAATTAAACCTTAATTCACCCCTAAATTTTCTCTTCTATGATAAGAGTTCAGAGGCCCATTACAATACATCAATCGAAGCAAAGTGGGAGCAGCCACCTAGGTAGAGACAGCCAGCAGGATCAAGACATCAAAACTGCTTCACAGAACTAATTTCTTTTAAGTTTTAGCACATAGTATTTCAAGTAAGTTTTAAGTAACACTAACTGCCTCTGAACAGTTTGAAAGTTCACCCTTACTACTGAAAACCTAACTGATCTATACAGACATATTCTCTCTTAAGGGACAGAAATAATTAATCTGTCTTCTGCTCATTCATCCTTCCTGCTAGCATTTTTCTTTAGGGGTGCTTCTCATTGTGTAAGCAAGCAAGGAAGCTTGGCAAGAAAAATGCAGTGGTTAACAAGATTTTTGGAAGAAATACTTGTGCGTTCTTTTCTCAGAAGAGTTAATAACTCCTGCCAAGCAAGTCTAAAAATCATGTTGCACTTGGTTCTGCAGTAAGTTGTCTAAAAGTGTAGTTGCACAAGACAGGTCGAAACAATTTATAAAGCAAAATGTCAAAAAGTACAAGGTACTAGGTTGGTAAAGTGAAGCCTTTTTTGTTTCTGATACTTGTTAACCTTCTATTGGAACCCAAATAGCTCCAGGAGAAAGCTAAGTAAATAATTTCAAAAAAGCAGATTGGTTGCTGCTGGATTATTGAGCCAAATCAGATGACCTTTTGAGCACTAAAACTGGGGCAAGAAGGAATGGAAGCAAGAACTCTCCTTTTCAGCAGCTTTAAGGCTTTAGATTGGCTCAAGCATAACTGAAGTATCATTCAGATTATTTCCTGTAAATTAAATAAATAAATAAATAGAAGTCTAGTAGCATATAGGCACAAGGCAGAAGTTTCTCCCCTTAGGCTGCCAGAGAGTTTATTACTCTTCAGAAAGCACTCCATGAATAAGAATTTTTCACTGGTTACAGGATCCTGTCCCTGTTATTAGCATGCCATGCCACTGTATTGACATGACAGAATATCTATAGAAGTAAGCATCAACATTTTCCCCTCCCCCTCACACGGAGTTCAAATATTTCATTTCAAAAAGTAAGCCTCTTGATCATATCTGCGACCAGATAAGGAGGTTAACAGAGCAACGCTCAGAAAACAAATGGAATTTTAAAATTCGCTGAGAGATCAGTACCAAAATTAGGTATGAACCTCTGTCAAATCTCATTCATTACCTGAGTTTTCCTTTTCTGAATGGCAACTTTGCAGACAGTTCTGAATTACACATGGCAATTAATAATTCTCTTCTGAAAATACAGTATTGGTAACTGAAGACATTCCATGATTCATCTTAAAATGAACGGTTGTGATCCAGAATACAGATAATGTTTTGAGAGAGCAAATCAATGAGGTTTCCTAACTAAACAGAAATTCCAAATCAATGAGCCAGATAAGATTTAGGATCTTTTTCTCCATGGATTTTTCTGGTTTTTGCTTTTCAAGAAAAATACCATCTATGAGGTGCCAGAAGGAATTGCCTCATTGCAAATGACTTTGAAATACACAGAATTACTCAGACAGGCAATCATTAGGACTCATAATAAAAAAATTTTAAAAAGTTTAAACAAATAAAAAAGATTCACTGGGTCAGAAGATGACATTCACAGGTAAAATATTATCAAGATTAAAAGCTTAAATTCATTACTCAATATCAGAGATACTGGAAGCATATGAAATTAGGTTTTTTGTTACTTATTTTCAAAAGAATTTCAGTAAGGAAAACCCCATTCTGGAGGAAACTGAGTGTTTTTCTCTTTTTTTTTTTTCCCTGACAACAGCAATAATACATTTGTTTGGGTTTTTTTTCCCCTCTCCAAACCAACTCCCCTTTGAACTACTTCCCTTAATGGGGCAATTTATAGGCCACATAAAATGTAATTCAATTTGTTTTGGACAAATAGAAAAGGTAATATATAATATGCCTAAATTAAATCTTAACCATAAAAAAACCCAGACAAAAACTCAGATAGTTCAGAGTGGCTAAAACCACTAGCAACAACTGAAAAGTTAAACATTTTTTTTCCCTTTGAGCAAGTGAAAGGAGATGAGAATTACTATTTAAGCTCCTATCCCCTTACATAAGCACTCTACCTCTTTTGTCCAGCACCAAAATAAACAGATTTTTGAATCTGCTGTGAATTTTAATTGGAGTACTATTTGGTTGAAAAACAAAAACAAAACCACAGCCAACCAGCCTGCTGCTTTGATATCTGCTGCACACCTATTATTTTCTTTTGGAGCATTCCTGCTAGCTACTTTTTAGTGACACTTCAAAGTCTACCTGGAGTGCTCAACAGCATAAATAAAGCACATCTTTTTAAATTAATCTTTTATTCAGCATCTTGAAGAACAATTTCAATTATAGGCTTAGAAAACAAAAAACGTGGAAGGCCACAGGGGTAAGAGGGAATTAATGGAAAGTCTTCAGAATAGTCATGGATTGAGATTATGTACATTCAAAAGTAATATGCATAGGAGGATGAACTAGAGCTTTAGGTCTAATTTGCATTTCTGCAATGTCTACTTGTGCAAGATCAAAAAAGGTTCCTAAAGCTGCTAGACCAATGTATATTTTCACATAATAATTTACGAAGGCCATACCTATTTGCATAAGCAAATAAAGGGAAGAAAACTCCCAGACAGTGTCTAAGCCGAGTGTCCTCTTCAGTCACAGGATTATACCACAACAAAACAAGACGAGAAAGAAGCTTGGCACTGATCAGCCTCCCAGAGAACATCAGTTTGGCTATCCCTTCTGCAGCTTCTGTCCTAAGCTCTGAAAACTGAAGAAAGAACTGATCATATACATAACACACCAATCACAGCGTTTTTCACTAATACTTCATAATAATAGTCTACATCCTATTTTGCCAATCAATCTCTACATTCCCAAATTTGTACCTGCACAGAATTCAAAGCTAGCTCAAGAGTAACACTAGCCTCTATCAGTGACAAAGCAGTGGTCATTTTCTAGGACAACTGTTTTAACATTAAACATAATCTCAATTACCCATCACGTAATGTTCACATGCAACCTAATGAGATGGTAAACTTTCTGCAAAAGTTGTTTTAAAACAAAACTAAGGCAAATCTTATAGTATTCCTTACCTCACTATCTAAGAAACCTGAAAGAAGCTGCAGGAGGCTGTGAACTGTAGCAGTCTCTTCTTCCTCCTCTATTGTTTCACTTCGTTCCTCACAATTTTCAGTTCTAATGTGTCCATCTTCACTTTGAGAGTCATTGCCTCTTCTGGCTTTAAATGGCTCAATCCCAAACAGCATTAGTTGATCAAAGATTGCCTTTAAAGCACTGAGCTTTACCTTTATATTATCTATTTGTAAAACCTAGGTTTAATAAGGAAAATACACACATCATCTTAGATTAGATCACCAATGTTAACATTAAGCATAATAAAATTTTTTGCTTTAATAAGATCGTTTAATTTGGGAAACTTTTTATAATACTTGGGACAAATTTCAGACTTTAGGAAGGTGTGATATGAGTTTAAACCTGAATTTATAATACAGTATGGGAAAGAACTTCTCAAGTCACCTATGCCATTTCCATTACATAAAATCAATTCAATCTCACTCACAGAGTCAGCATGCACGTATCAGATGTAATTTTATTGTTCAACATCTAAACAGACATTGGACAAATAGAAAGTCTGTTTGCCTACAGCAGCTCCATAGTGCTACACGCTACAGAAAAAATAAATAAGACAATCCCTGCTCTGAAATACTGTACAGCTTAATTAAAATAAACAGTATGTAAAAAGCGGCAGGGAGCAAGATAGTAATAAACGTCAAAGTTGCATAGGTTACTTTATGTGTTATAGTTCAAATTAACACTCAAATAAAACCATACATAGTGAGTTAGCCTAGAGATCCTAGATGTGTTTAGCCCAAAACCCTGCTTTTGATGGCAGCCTACACAAAGAATATGGGGGTTAGTACCTACAGAAATTGATTATTTAAGTCTGAACTAAGCTACTAAAACAACTGAAATCCTCCCTAAACAAGCAAACTGATTTTTAATGAGACATACTCAAAGGCAGATTAAAAACAATAAGATTTGCTAACTTTTTAGGAACCCAAAGTTCTCCTGCTATGGTGACTGACAGCTCTATCACCTTGTCTGAGCCGAACATAACATCTCAAGGCCTGCTGTCAGTCTCTTGAGTGTGTATGTGAACATACTCTTAATAAAACACAATGGCCCCCTACAGTTCTTTCAAAGCCAGGGTCTGAAAAGTTAACAATAGTGTCATCTTTTATATAATTAGGGGAGCATCAGAACATTTACCACAAAGGTGGGAGATGCAGGTATTATGGCACACAGTATGTTCCATATTCATAGATGCTTGGCCATGCTATCGTGTGTTGGTCTGAATATTGCTTTATCCTCTAATTAATAATTCTTACTTAATCCATACAAAATTAATAAATCAGAAATTAAATTGGACACCCAAGATCACAGGTAAGTATGTAACAGAAATGAAAAACAAACCATCGCAGTCACATTTTTAGCTTGGTTTCCCAAGGAAGGCAGGCATACAGAATCCTACAGCTTCTCTTTTTCACCTTAATAACATGAATATGTGACAGATTTCATCCAGATTCAGAAGAGAAAGTGAGACCTTGCAGGTAAAGAATTCCTACAGACTTTCAAGACAACAGGTAACCTTACAAAGAAACGGCATGCTACTACCAAGATACAATATAAACTTGAATATTATTAGACACCAGAAAAATTCACACAAAACCACACTCTCCAGATTCAGGTTCTTAGGAAATCAGGAAATTACTGGTGCTAAAATAATGTAACTACGTAGAATAGCTTGTTCTAGATACAAGACTAGTTTTATTTACTTAGTCACACAGACCATCCTTTCATTCCCCATCAGACTTTTTACCTGTAACAGCAACGCAAGCTGTTGTCGAGCAAATTCTTTGTTCTGAAGGGCACAGCAACCCAAACACAGAACTGCCATATTTCTCACAGCTGGATGGACATTAGTTATGCCAGGAAGTATCTGGAAACAATAATATTAGTCTTTACAGTTGAAATACATAAATTGAAAATAAAAAAATCTGACTACTAAAATGTGCTTACCCGAAACTAAAAATAATTTAGTTTTGATACAGGATTGGAAAGTGGTAGCTATTATATACTCTGTTTACCTAGATACAAACAGAAACAGATGGAGTATGCTGTTTCCAATCAGCAATAAAATAATGGCAAAACTTACATGACTGTTTTGCTTTGTGTTTGTTTTTAATAAATACTTGTTTTCAAACAAAATTGAATTGACCACTCATTGCAAAATAAAAAAACCAAACCAACAAACACAACAACAAACCTACATGTTTCTTCATAAAAGACATTACCATTCTTGCAGAGAAACAACACCCAATTCCAAGTTACAAAATACAGATGCCACTTCCATCTACTTGGAATACTTTTGAGAAGACAATGGTAAAAATCCACACAAAAGAAAAGCCAGACTAGATACAGGGTGAATGCTACAATGGGACCATTTTATATTTTTGCATTTACGAAAAAGTTCAAGTTTAAACAACAAACAAGATATCCCAAATCATGTAATATGTGAAAAATCCAGCAGGAACAACAATACGAAAGTAGGATCTTGGAGAAATACAAGTGGAATAAACAACATATGTGAAAATTAAAGACAGACCTAAGAAAAGGTTTCTGGGGGACGTATCAATACTACTTAGGATTTTAAAGAATACTTCTATACATCTGAAAGAAATAAGGTGTGGTTCCACTACATTTAAACTAATCTAAATTGGTGTTGCAATTTTCTTTGCAGTTTGAATTCTAAGAATGTCCATATGGAGTCAGGTCATCTAGCCCATTCTCTATTAAAAAAGATCAAAACCAAATTTCTATAAAGCATTACATAAGCAGACTAAGTAGATGCTTCCCAAGAATTCTTGTCAAGGTCCCAACAATTTGCAGCAGAGAGACACCAGAGCTGGGAGGCTGTTCCTATCTACCTAATCATTTCATAGTATTTATTTTTGTTGAACTTGCTCAGTCTTCCTTTAAATTTATGCAAGTGTTCACCATGCACACATCCTGTGACAAGGAATTCCACAGATTATGTATTATGTGAAGAATCAAATAATTTCATTTGTTTTGAGCTTGCTAGCTTTATGAGTTGATCAGCCAATCCTTATTCACTTTCTCCATAACACTCATGTCATGAGTTCTGCGCTCTTTCAGACCTTGCCACTAAATTCTCCCCTCTCCAGGTTACAAAAAGGTAACCTATTTAGACATTCTTCATACAGAAGCCATTCTATACTTTTCCTTGCTGCGCTTCTCTTGACCACTTCCAATTCAAATATAAACTTTCCAGGTAGATAAGTATTGCAGAGTATTCAGATGTGGGTGCACCATTCACACAATGGCATATTACTTTTTCTTCCATTTTGTTTGCATGCTCAGTAACAGTTAAAAGTGTGTGATATTCAGAAGTGTTCATCTTAAAATCCATACTCTTCACAATGAAAACTAGGAAGTATATCTTGTAGACTATGAGAGGCCTGTAATGCCACTGCCTTAATTTTCAATAAAGAAATATTTTCCTCTTCAGAGAGAAAACAAAGGGGGGTGGGGAGAATCCCCCCTAAACATAGAGTCATAGAAGGGTTAGAGTTGGAAAAGACCTTAAAGATCATCTAGTTCCAACCCCCCTGCCGTGGGCAGGGACACCTTCCACTAGACCAGGTTACTCAAAGCCCCATCCAACTGGGCCTTGAACACTGCCAGGGATGGGGCATCCACAACTTCCCTGGGCAACCTGTTCCAGTGTCTCACCACCCTCACAGTAAAGAATTTCTTCCTAATATCTAATCTAAATCTACCCTCTTTCAGTTTAAAAATGTTACCCCTCATCCTATTGCTACACTCCCTGATAAAGAGTCCTTCTCCACCTTTCCTGTAGGCCCTCTTTAGGTACTGGAAAGCTGCTCTAAGGTCTCCCCGGAGCCTTCTCTTCTCCAGGCTGAACAACCCCAACTCTCTCAGCCTGTCTTCACAGGAGAGGTGCTTCAGCCTTCTGATCATCTTCATGGCCCTCCTCTGGACCCTCTCCAGCAGGTCCGTGTCCTTCTTACGTTGGGGGCCCTAGAGCTGGATGCAGTATTTCAGGTGGGGTCTCACGAGAGCAGAGTAGAGGGGCAGAAGCACCTCCCTCGACCTACTGGCCACGTTTCTTTTGATGTGGCCCAGGATGCAGTTGGCTTTCTGGGCTGCAAGCGCACATTGCCAGCTCATGTTGAGCTTCTCAAGCCCCTCTCCTCAGGGCTGCTCTCAATCCACTCTTGTGTTTGGGATTGCCCCAACGCATGTGCAGGACCTTGCACTTGGCCTTGTTGAACTTCATGAGGTTTGC
>VYXH01008549.1:194986-218383 GCA_013397275.1 Burhinus bistriatus
GCTTGGCAACTTCATCCGCCAGTTCCCTCAGGACCTGCAGATGAATCTTATCAGGTCCCATGGACTTCTGCACCTTCAGGTTCCTCAGATAGTCTCAAACCTGGTCTTCTCCTACAGTGGGCAGTTCCTCATTCTCGTGGTTCCTGCCTGTGCCTTCTGCAACTCAGGTGTGGTGTGGCTAGAGCCCTTGCCAGTGGCGACTGAGGCAAAAAAGTCATTGAGTACCTCAGCCTTGTCCACGTCGTGGGTGACTGGGTCTCCCATTTCCTTCTGGAGAGGGCCCACATTTTCCCTAGTCTTCCTTTTGTCACTGACATACCTATAGAAGCTTTTCTTGTTGCCCTTGACGTTCCTGGCCAGATTTAACTCTATCTGGGCTTTAGCTTTCCTAATCTGATCCCTGGCTGCTTGGACAATTTCTCTGTGTTCCTCCCAGGCTACCTGTCCTTGCTTCCATGCCCCGTAGGCTTCCTTTTTCTGTTTGAGATTGTCCAGGAGCTCTTTGTTCATCCATGCAGGCCTCCTGGTGTTTTTGCCTGACTTCCTCTTCATTAGAATACATCACTCCTGAGCTTGGAAGAGCTGATCCTTGAATATTAGCCAGCTTTCTTGGACCCCTCTTCCCTCCAGGGCTTTATCCCATGGTACTCTGCCAAGCAGATCCCTGAAAAGGTCAAAGTCTGCTCTCCTGAAATCCAGGTTAGCGAACTTACTGTGCACCCTCCTGGTCACCCTGAGGATCTCGAACTCCACCGTCTCATGGTCACTGCAGCCAAGGCTGCCCTTGAGCTTCACATTCCCCACTAGCCCCTTCTTGTTGGTGAGAACAAGGTCCAGCATGGCACCTCTCCTCATTGGCTCCTTTGTCACTTGGAGAAGGAAGTTATCATTAATACATTCCAGGAACCTCCTGGATTGCTTATGCCCTGCTGTGTTGTCCCTCCAAGAGATATCGGCGTGGTTGAAGTCCTCCGTGAGGACCAGGGCTTGTGAATATGAAGCTGCTCCTAGATGTCTATATAGGGCCTCATCCACTTGGTCTTCCTGGTTNGCTAGTTTTCCTTTATGCTGCACTGCAGGTGCTCTCCTGCTGACCTGCAACCCTTCTCCAGGTTCGGGGCATCTATTACTGGTAGTGGCATCATATTGGTAAGAGTGGGATGGATTGCAGTTCACCTCCCCTAGCAATTCTGGTTTGAAGCCCTCTTCACAAGCTTGGCAAGCCTCTGACCAGAGATGTCAAACCCCTGGCTGTTGCACCAGTCCTATAGCCATTTGTTGATTTGCCAGATTTGGCTCTACCAATCCCCCTCCTTTTAACTGAGAGGACTGATGAAAAAAACTGCCTGTGCTCCAGAGTCCCCGACTGCTGCTCCTATCTTCCTTATACATAGAAAGGATGAAAGAAAGGTCTGTGAGTTCCAGTCTTTCCTAGATGAAAAGCTTTTAACTAGCAACAAAAGAGTCTTACACTTCTCTATTAGAGATCTCATAACTTCAGCTGCTTGCAAATCCAAGTAACTAAAGTACCAGCAAGGGCAGTAAGCAGATGCCTAAGCACCACACTTGGCACACTACACCTCAGCGCTGTCCAACACTGTCATACATTAGTCAAATATTTACCATATTCCTGTTTTATTTTAGTATCTCTCTGCCACAACCAGTTCTGGCACAGGAGCTCAGAACAGCGTATCTGGACTGCACCTCCAAGACACTAGGTTCTGGGAAGGCTTAAAAGCACCAGACACAGCACTACAGATACAGCAAAGTGATTGTGAAATAATCACAAACCATCCTGCTAGCACCTAAAGGCCAGCTATGATGTATCCATTTTTATTATAACGTAAACAGTATTTATTCCTACATACCAGAGATTCAATGATTTCTTTAATGGTTGGACCAATTCCTTTAGAAAGGGACACGATCTTCAGAAGCTCGTAACACATCATCAGACACTTCAATAGTGTTTCAGGATCATTCTTCAGGTGGGTCAGACAAAAGAGAAAAATGTTATTAATACAAATGGTGGCTACAATAAGGAGAATGGGGACATTAATCATAATTTTTCCCTAACCAAATAAACATTTCCTGTCCAGTACACGTTTGTTGTGCTAGAATATTAATCAAAATCTGTCTATAAACTATGATGAAAAGAGAATCAGGTTCATGTTTTCAGTTAGTTAAGTGTAAAAGCAATGAAAACAAGACCCTTTAAACAAGACCCTTCTTTAAACAAGACCCTTCTTTAGTTACTCCAGGACAAAAGAACAGTTTAACTGCAATTCATTTTTTCCTACAGCATACCATCAGCTTCTATACATGCAGAAGGAGAATATTAATATCATAAATGTTCATTTTCAATTTTAAAAATTTAGATGTTACAAGGCCAAACTACACTTTCTTTTAAAACTATGAATAAACATCAAAACACAACCAGCACTTGGGAATACAGGAAGGAAACAGACCTTCTCCACACGCATTTCTTTAATTTCAGGTTGCTCTGCTTCTTTTATCAGATCATTTTTCCTGTGTTCCAACTCAGTTATTTTCTCTTTTAATACTGATGCTTTATTAAAATCCTGCAGAGTAATGCATTCTTCCAAAGCTTCTTTTGCTTCAAAAAGTTTCATTTTTACTTCAGCCAACTGAAGTACAAAGTAAAAGGAAAATTAATATAATACCATAACCTTCATGGTATTAGCCAACAATACACTATTGACACTGGCCAATAATACACTACTATGTAAAACTCTTACTAGATGGATATACTTTAAAAATATTTTTCTTATTAACTAAAATCTGCTTACCTTAAGTTCCCGCTTCCTTATTTCAGCAGCATCAACAGGCTGGTCGACTGTAACAATTGGCTCACGAACTTCTGATATAATTTCTGCAATCTATTGTTACAAACAGTCTATTAGTGCCACTAATTTCAGCTCGGATGTCAGATACTAAGCATTTAACTTTTCCAAATTTAAAATACCATCCTTCTGAAAAAGTATTGAACATTTGTGCAGTTTCCCATAACAGCTAATTCACTGCAAATAAATCCTCAACTTGACAATATGCAGTCTAACCATGAAAGTCTAGTGTTTTCTACCATTTTGCTAGGTAAGCAAGAAAATAGAAGACCGTATATCCATGAATAAGTTAAGCAGTTTCTATGCCAACAGTTCACAGGCACCATCTCCTCTAGACCTGAACACGTGCTTTAAAAAGAATTACTGATGATGAGAGTAAGGTTTTTTATGTTATTACTTCAATCAAAATACAACTAAAACACTGTCATTTAAAGGTCTATAAACCACCACATGTAGTATAAGAAGCCATGTAAGTAATTTAATTTGAAGCCACATACATGCATAGAACTAGAAGCAGAAGTAGTCTTTCCTGTTGATTAGGGGTTTTCTTTAAAGTCAGACCCATTACGTTAATAAAAAATGAGATGAAACATGAGGAAAACTAAAGACTGAAGGAGACAGGATAGTCTTAATTTGATTTATCTTGTATCAGATCACCTCAGTTTAACTTCCTCTCAAGCTGTACCAAATCCACAGAATGTACTGAATCAGCGTATTTCACTAGAATAATAGAAGTGCACACATTTACTATTACTATTGTATATAATTGTAAGATTACCATAGTTCTTCCATTGTAATCATGCAGCAAACCTACATCCTAGCTTTACCCACTGGATTGAGGTTTTCCAAAAGTGGTCTCTGTCCTTAAGTCCAGGGTTTTTAAAATATTTGAGCAAGACCAAGGGTCTATTTTTCAGGAATCAAGTTTAAATAATTATGCTATATATAAAGACTCTACTATACAAAATACTTTTCTTGTAAGGGTTTTTAGTACTATCTCAGCTAAAAGGAGAGAAAAGAAATCTGAAATCTGTAAGTGTACGTTATTCTCACTTTGAATGCTCTAGTCAAAACTGTTTGGATCTAATACGACAAAGGACTCTGAAACAGGATATCAAAGTGTAATACTTTCCTAATTTGAGGATTACACTTAAACCACCAGTCAATTTTCTAAAGATAAAGATCTTCATACAGCCACAAAATGGAGCTATGTTAATAAAATAAAAAAAGGGGGGGGGCACACGCAGAACATAAATGTTTTTCCAAGTTGAAAATATTTTAACTCCTGATATTTCTATTATAATGCCTCGTAAAGGCTGTTTGATATACAGGGAAGGCAGAGCCTAGAAAACAATGAGCTTTTAGAATTACTTACAATTTGAATCCTTCTGTCATCATCCTTAATGATACTGAGTAATCTTTCCGCAAGCAGAGATATAAGGGCTGTTGAAGTTGCAGGTAGAATGAGAATCTTTTGTAAAGTACCTAACAGATGCTTTCTGCGTTAAAGAGAAAAACAAACAATCCGTTTGCTTATTCAAGAAAGTGGAAGACATAAGAGTTAATATTTTACCCACTTTGAGTTAGTTTGATGAAGACTTTATAAAACATTAGAAGAGAAACTTCTCCATAGCTATATTAACTGCTGAATGTATTTTCTTACGTAGCAATGTTTGTCTTTTCCTGATTTTACCTGATTTCAAAATGCTGACTTTTAATCAGGTGTCACTACTGTCCAATGAAAGGTCATACCAGCAGAAAACAGTCAGAGTATAAATACTGTAGAATGCTTTCATAGAAATTATCTGACTGGAAACTTAAAAAAAAAAAATTACAAGTTAAACTACATCCTGCCAGTCTGGCATACATATAATGCATGCCACAGAGTTAGAAATTGTTGCTGTGTTTGTACTATCATAACTGCAATTTTTCATAAAATGCCTTTGATGGTATTAATTTCCAAATTTATTTACTCTTACTACTTCACATTCAAATTCTTCACTTCACTGTTCAAATTCTAGGAATGACTCAGTTAACACAGTCCAATTCAGCTTGGCATCTAAAACATCTGTAATCTTCTAGGCTTTAGCAGACTGGGCTTAAAAACATAAGAAACACATGCTACTTATCCATTTATCTCCTTTTATTTTTTTGATATACTACATTCCAAATGGACAGTCTTGTAACTTCATAATCTCAAGAATACATTATGAAAAAAACTTAATTTGTTCTCCCCACACAATATTGTATCTGCATTAAAACTCATTTTTCCATAAAAGCAAGCAGATGATATTTGGCACACTTCTGGGAACAATTCCATTAAAGAGACAGTGCCTTTTTTTCCAGCTAGCATTGAACTGTATTTTGTCTGTTTCATCAGGTTATTTTCCCAACAAAGTCTCTATGCCTGTCCACAGGCATAAGTGCCACAAGCTTAATAACACAGATTTTATATTTAAGTTTACCTTCCTCCCTCTTCTGTGGTATCCATGCAGCCTATGATAAGAATCAGTTGCTGGCCTATAAATTCTTTTGTCATCAGGTTTTCAAAACAAGTAAAGTCTTCTCTTTGTTTCTCACTAAGAACTGGCATATTTTGAAGGTAACTGAATCCAAATAGAACAGATAAAATTACATTCAGAATCACTGTTGGAAAGAAGAAAAACAACCAAAAAAAACCCCACAAAACCAAACAAAACCCAAACACTCCCTCCCCCAAAAACACGCAAACACAAACCCCCAGCGCTTTCCTGTCCTGCATAAACAAGTGGTTACCTTAGTTACAAACCTTAAAAATTAACGTTTGTGTTCTCCTTTTCATAGATTAACAGTTCCAGAAAGTTATTTATACCAAATAATGTACAGTTTAAAAATAATGCAATTCATTAAAAAAATCCCTTGTTTGAGAATGCAAAACAGTAAGAAACAGAAAGCGACAAGTTATGCTTGTACATGTGTTTTCAGTTCTGTACCGCTGCATAAAGGCAGCATCTTAGGAATAAGTGTATACATGTGCCATTTTTCATATATACAACTAGAATTTTTCTGTATATTTAGGTACTATGTGTTCTTCTACATGTTCAGAAGTGTTATATTGCCTATAAGACAAAATACAAGAAAATCATTAAAGTGTGCAATGAATTTTAAATTCTTTCTCTGATCAAGTATGCCATCACAGAAGAACAACAATCTGTTGTCAGATACACTCTCAGCCACATAGCATGGAAACTGTAATCAGTTTGTTCTGTTTTTTCTTTTTTTTTTTTTTATAGGCATTGTTCTTTTATCCATCAATGAGACCATGCATGTTCAGAAAATCTGGAGCGAAACACATTGTGTACAAAATTCAATACTGAATATAATGCAATGTATAAGATTCAAATACTGATATGACCTGTGAAAAAGATGGCTATTTTTACCACAGTTTTGCAGATACTTTTCAGCAACAGCTCATTAAATTCAGCAAATTTAAAAAATTTCTTGAAAGTTAGGACAAAAATGTAGCTACTATTTAAGAACATCTGAAATTACAACAATGTTTCTAATCATTTAACAATAATGTTAACCTGTACCAGATAATAGTGAAATATCTAAAAGAAGCTTACAATCTTGCATTTTTTCTTAAGTATCAATAACTTGCAGTTTCTTGCTCCTCCTAACTGATAAGTCTCACAGTGCAAATAAAGACTTGGATTGTACAATAGCAAATCTTACCTGAAACAACTGGTGGCACAGCTCACCAATGAATAGCTTAACAGCTGATACTACGAACAAGTACCAGCAAACCTAATTAATCTTACTCAGCCTCTTTCTGAAGGGGAAGATTATTGAAGGCATTTTGAGTAAGATCGGATGGAATAAAAAAACCCTTTTTTTGGAGAACAAACGTTTTATGGATTCTTAAATTAATTATGAATGAATAAATTTACACCCACCAGACTGGATCCACATTTCAAGATTAAGGAAGCGCAGATGCTTCATTTATTAAAAATATACGAAACATGTTAGCACATTCCACATTGAAAAGTAGCAATGATTTGTATAAGTACTACTAGTATGCTACACCCACTGAAGTGAGAAAAGAATCCATATATTTTAAATTGGAAACATCTATCAAAAAAAATGCATTTTTCAGCAGATCTGATTTATAATCATTTCAGCAATCTTCGTTCTACCTTTTGCAAGTACAATCCCTTAGTTAAGATTTCTCAGCATTCTCCATGCTCACAAACAAATTCTGTTCAAATTTTATGTTAAGACTAAAGTATTCCACTGAGACAAAAAAAAATTACCTTTCTTCACTTTGGTAAAAAGATTGACTTAACATAACATTCATTTTTTTTCCCCTCGATTAAATGTGCCGTAATTGGCTCATTTAGCAGCTCTGTCACTGCCTTCACATATAAGTTTTTGGGAAGCATGCCTGCCCGAGCAAGTTTCAAACACACTTCTCTTGGGCACAGCAGCCAAATTCTACTTTATTTTCACAAATTACAACAATGAAAAAAGTATCCAGCCTACATAACAGATGGACAAAGGATAGCTGCATCTTACAGAAAAATTATTCTATTACCTTAAATGGCAAAGAATTACTGCTATTGACTAGCAGTCCATCTTGTGATAATTCATGAGAAAGGACATTCCAAAAATTGTTTTCAAGTTATAGATTTGCTTTTTACATTTTTTTGCTTAAAAGAAGTAAATCCTCTCCAAAAAATCTTTAAAAAAAAAAGAAAAAAAAATCACTATTCAAGCACAACTTTGGCTTTGGAGGAAACCTGAATAGGTGAATAAAGGAAATATTCTCTACTTTAAAAAAAAAAAAAAAAAAATATATAAAAAAAAAATCTATTTCAGTGGTAACGGATTTAATTTTAAATGCAATGTACCTTAATAAATAATCTGCATACATAGCTGGCTCTGGCAACATCTGCTCTAGTACATCTTCACCTTCTTCACCTTTTGATTTTAGATATTCACAAAGACATCTCCAATATAACACATTCTCAGCTGTTAAGTGTTCCAGTGGAATCAGTTTTCTAAACAAAAATAAGTAGAGATAAATAAAATAGAGCCAAAGACAACAAATGCACAGAAATAGATTATTTCCTAAAATCAAAATAAAATCCTGTCAAAGCTATTCCCCAGATAAATAAAGACTGACAAAAATAACTTCCTCTTTCTTAAGTGAGGACACGGAGCTCCCCAAGCCTCTTACTACATTGCACTTTTCAGTATTTTAAATCAAGGCTGTTCATAACAGTTTGCAGAACGATTCTGGTCAGCCCTTCAGACCTCCTACAGCAACCACCCAAGTACTTTTAACTCCATGAAACATTGTTATCACTCTACAAGTCTGGACAATTGAACTCCATTAATCTGCAGAAAGGCAACAACTGCATTAAATTATTTTTCAGCTTCTGTTTATGAATTGTTTCTTCCGTTCTTAATACAATATTTGAGTAGCAATCATAGTATGTCAAATGCAAACAGTAATAGAACTGCTTCTCAGCATCTCTGTAAGCTCATCCTCCGTTTACCAGTCCTATGACCCCCACTCCTTTTTATAATCAGTCTTTTCCATGCTAAGCGTAGCATATAATCTTTGTTTTCAGAAGCAGAACATTAAGTTGTGTGTTAATTCTACCTCAAAACACAAAAGACAGCGTATCACTGTCAGCAGTACTTTTTACTCCCTTGAATCCCATTTTACTTGCAAACTATCAATAACGAGCATGGTTTTCTTTTAGATCCCTCATACACACACAAAAAAAGAAAGAAAAAAAAAAATCCCAGCAACACGTAGATGGAAACTGATCATTTGGTGGCTTCCCATTAATCTAACAAGTCTTTATTTAAAAGTAAATTTAACAAACAGAAATCAGACTTCAAAATCTAAACATTTATCATATGGATACTGCATCACTCAATCTGTAGTCAGAAACATCATACAAGAACAAGCCTAATATTTTCCGTAAATCAAATAACCTCATTACAAGCTGAACAATTTCACTCACTTCTCAAAATGTCGTTAGTCTAACAGATCTACTCAAAAAAATTCTCAGTTATCCTAGTCTTTCAGAACAGAAGTCTCATTTTGTGCAGGATCAAAGTCAGACTGACAAGTCCATAACTACAGAAACGTTTCCTTTGAACCTCTTAAGACATTAGCACATTTCCAGAGGCTGTAAGAAAGCTATTTCACCAGTATCGATGCTTTTTAAAGCCAGACAGGCCCACATCTATAGCTTTGGAGTGCAACGCATGTAGCATCCGCTCATTTCAAAACATCTGTCGTAGGCTACTACTGGAATGCAAGACACTTAATATGATGACGTTACACATTTTCTCCCAAAACACGCAGTAAGATTTTATTATCACTTTTTAATCAGTCACAATTTGTCATTTAAGTTTATCATCTGAGATTAGACTCCTACCACTGCTAATAATCATTCTACTCTGGTTGCCTCAATTAACTCAAGCTGTTTCTTCTCACACCTTTTTGCCTCCCTTAGCAATTTCCTACAACTTCTAATTTCTTGTTTTCTTCCATCCTTCATTTTTGTTTTATGGATCTTAATATTCATCGTGCCATCTTCTTCATAGCTTAGAAATTAACTCAGTCAAATTCTACCAAACATCAACACAGGAAAAGAAGCCTCTCAGATACCAACTTCTGTGAAGCTCTGTTAATACAAGTAGAATACCTCCAAAAGAAGGCTGAAACACAAGCCAAATAATTCCATTCTGATTAATTCTCCGAACAGTTCATGGAGAACTGAACCAGTCCCAAATTAAGCTCCCTCTAGCTCAGCAAAAAGGACAGAGGGAAGCCAAAGAGGACTAGAAAATGTGTAAGAAAAAACAGAAGCACTACTGAGAGGGAGGAGGAACAGGAGAAAAGCAGCTTTTCAGTACTGCAGGTTAAAAGAAGAGAGGCAATTACAGTTGTGGGATTAAACTAGAGCATTGCCTTTGTTGTAAGCTGTACAGACACTATAGAAAATAAAACAAACTAGACTAAGTTGTTACTCATAGAAAAGCTTGTTTAGTTGATTAATTTACTGCCTCCTCTTAAATTCTAGCAGTGTGATTTTTGGGGTGTCCAGGAAACAAGAAGTCAAAGACATTTTTCATTTTTTCCTCTTGCTTATCTGGTACAATCGTTTTTAGCCAGTGAACACAGATGTTTTAAAGAAGAAAAAAGCATATCCAAAGCACTTAAGTACATAAACACCAGGGAGACATCATGGCTTACACTACAATATCAGTCTTTTATCACAGGTAATAGTTACTCTGCTCCCCATTTAGATATAACCTGTAATTTAATATTCTCACACAAAATATTCATCTTTTGGAAATGAAAACTGATCTGCATACCTGCTGTCAAGGTTTTTACAGTTCTGAACAAAGTCATGAAGTGGAGATAATGAAAACATAGCGTTTAGTACTGGGATGGCCACTTCTGGGCAGTTTTCCACATCCAATCGATGAAGCAATTCTAAAACATCCCCTTCAGTCAATCGTAACCAGGCTTGAAGCAGCTTCTTCTTCATTACCTCCTTAACAGCATCTAATAATACAGGAATTTAAACGGTTTAAAACATTAAAGGTCAAAAATACCAAGTTCTCAACATACCTTCACAAATCATTTTTCTATAGGAAGCTTTTTGGAAAGAAGTTATTATATAGTTGAACTTAACCTTACCTCAAAAAAGGGAAAAAAAAAAAAAAAACAAACCATAGTTAAACAAGAACTACCTATGGAGCACTACTACATTTTCAAGGCAATATATTTTCCCCCTCTGCACAGGGAATAAAAAAACCCCACAGCTCTATCCAAAACCTGTTACATCTAAAGACAGCACCTCAACCCAGAAAATCTACAAACCATGAACTCTTGTAGAGCAAGGAAATATTCTAAGGAAGCACTGTTATGTACTTGCTCTGTTTCAGGTATTTAGGAATTGGCTGCTTTTGGAGCAGGATACTACTGTACATACCTTTAGTCTGAATTGCCACACAGAATTCCTGTGTTTATTCAACTATTCAACTGGATTATGAAATTTACATAAAAATCCTTTAAGTCCCTCCTCCCTATTGCCACAATGAACAGTTTCTATATCAGTAGAGTAGTATTTAATCAAGGAAAAGAGTATTTATGGGAATATCTAGAATACATACATCATTAATACATATACACAGATTTAAGCAGGGAAGTAGAAAGGCTAATGGTCTTTTGGATGTGAAAGCATAATAACTAGGGAGCAATACAAGTATGCTCTTAGGACCTTTTAGAAACAATACCCAATATAATAGAAACAAAGTCAACACACACTGACAACATTCATCTTCCCTTTTATATGTAACTTATGATAATAAAGGCAGCATTTAAATACAGTCAAGAGTTTAAAAAGAGCTCTACAAAGGCCTTGAAAGAGGTAAATTAAGATACTAAGAATCAGAAACCTCTCCAAGAAGATTAAAAGCATAAACTAGTAGAATATAGTAGAATGAAAGAGAATGAGAGTGGATAATTGACAGTTGAATGCATCCTGAGAAGCAGAATTAAGCAGAATCTAGATTAGGTCTTCTAGGTCTTGTTTAATTAAAAAACCCTTGTTCTAAAGCCAATATCGAAAAAAACATGCAAAATTTCAACCTAGCAACCTTGAACAAGCAGGTTCCCTTCTTGTTAGCTTGGGAGTTACTCAGATAAGCAAATTGGACAAAGATATACATATTCAAGGTTACAGAACTTGCAAAACAGACCAAAACAAGACAATACTAGTGGATGTATATATAAATGCAGCCAATTTGGAACATATACCTCTTTCACCCAGCAAAGAGAATATGATATCAATGATATCAGTGATGTTACATACCCTCACAGATATTTTCCCTTGTGATTCTAGATGTAAAGAAAAAGAGCAAGTCCTCAAAAGCTAGGATGAAGAATCATCCTAAGGAAGAGAAACACACCAACAGAGAAAGTATCTACTCTAGATCATAAAAGGCAGCAGTTCTTTATGTTGTACACCTCAACGTCACTGAAATGCAGGCCATGTAGAAAGGCTGTACCTTCTCAGTAAGGGAACACAACAAATCCTTGTTCCTGACAAATGAAGGATCACAGGAAAAAATAGTGAAGGTAGCTCCCCCCCCACTTTGAAAGATTATTAAAACAGAAACACATTCACCCTAAGACAAAAGAATGATCTGTCCAGACCAAGTATCACTGCAGGGGCAGGAGGGAGGCAGGGGGTGCATGTGCAGCCAGCAGACAAGAAGCAGCTATTTAGGTCAAACAGCAAACTAGTATACTGGTAAGAAATAGTAGTTCAGAACATGGGTTTTTCAGTGCTGGACTTCAAAAACAAAACTGGTCAAACTTCATTAGACTACTGTAGAAAAATTCAAGGCAGGTGGGGGAAAAAGGCTAATTAAAACTTATTATACAGAAGGAAGGCTTCTTTTTAAGTGTAGTTATATACTGCATAAGAAAGCACTCAGCTGATCTTGTCTTCCTTTGCGGTCAAGAACATACTAACATGTTCCCCAACTAGTCATAAAGCAAGGTGGATAAAAAACCCACATGCGTACATGATACACCTTTAATAGCTTCAGTTTCCAATGAGCACAGTACTGTTGTCTTGTTTTTTAAGTAAATATCCACATAGGTCATATTTCTCATAGTGATGCGTTGCTTGTGAATTAAGGCAGGCAAATTCTTAGAGTAAAATTCAACAGGGCTTATTACAGATTTTTCAAATGAAATATGTGGATAACACAGTAGCAGGCTTAGTGGCAGATTTTATTGTGAAATTCATGTACATAATTGCTGTTGTTGCAAAAAAAAAAAAAAGCCAAAATTGTCTTACTCAGATGCATGTGACCTTTTGATATTTTGGCAACACCACCACACACAATTATGGGTACATTCTGAATGGCTCTTTATATAAAAATGATACAGTATAGAAGACATCAAAAAGAATAAAGCTGCTTCATGATGAGGGTCAAATAAAAAAATTCATTTAAAAAAATTCAAGGTAGTTAAAAAACTAAACAGCTGAGAAGATTTCTCTCCGAACACACACAGGAAATATTTTTCAAACAATTATCAAACTGATATTAATTTTTACATTTCAATTCTTAAATATATTTATTTGTTACAAAAATATCTGTAATGAAACATATTTCAAAATACATTGATGAAATAATTACATTTTTCTACTTCTGTGTTTAATTACATTGTTGTTTTTTAATTCTAATAGCATTTGGTCCTATTTTAGAGCTCAGTGGCTTTCAGGTTTTTTGAAAGTGCAATCCTTTTCTGGTTTGTCCACTATAAGGGGACTGGAAAACCAAAGCAGCAAGCAGAATTTCTTCTGCTTATACATTTCCTTGTACCTCATGACTCCCTTTGAGCTCCTTTTTATTGCCATCACAGCTTCCACGTAAATCACCCCCAGAACATTATAAAGTATTCTCTCAAACATTTACATTAAGATGTTAGGAAAGATGATCTCGTACCAGATCTGTCATTAAGTCCTTGTTGCAACAATTTTACTCTCTGCGCTATTGACAGAGCTCTCATGTGAACTTTTTCTGCTAAAACCTTAAAAAAAAAAAAAATTAAGACATTAAAATATATTTCTACAAATGATAACAACTGTATTCATTAATGACCTGTGGGTTTAAACTCTCTGTTTTATCCACCCACAGAAACCGTAAGTCAATAAAAATCTGTAATACCTATACCATCAGCATCGTACCAATACATTAACAAGCAGATTCCTGTGCATGGAAGAAAATGTAAAATAAAGTTAACAAAAAGCTTAGAAGCCTGGCAGCTCCACCTGAATGCAACACCTGGATATGAAAACTACTCTCTCTTTAAAGCTCCAATAGCAATGAATACCTGCAATGAAGTGACTGAAGTACATACTTTTCTTAAAGCCTACTAACACATAGATTCAGTTAAAAAAAACAGAATTTAATCTAACTTAAGAAAGAGCAGAAGATGGTTCTGTGTGAAAAAATTGAACATTTTCTTTGATGATCTTACCTAAGATGCCTGCACAAGCAATACACATGCATACCTTCTTGCCCCTATGCCTACATGTAAACATAAGCAATGTCTGATACTTCTCAAAATTGGAATACTAAAAACATGCAATTTTTTACAGTAGTATTGCTGTCATCTTAACTTTACTGAATTACCTATTATGTAGTAACAGAGAAGAAAAATTGCTTCACAAACATCACAAAATGCATAGATAGAAAACAAAAGATTTTATACATAATATATACTTTTATTGTCTGATCCTGAAAAGCCAAGTTCTATCACAAAAGAAATTTCTATCAAGCAAGTGCTGCAGTCAAGTTCAGGGTTTTTAACTTGAAAACTTGTATTAACTCACTCCCCCTCAAATTCTGGCAAGTGAAAATAAATTATTTAACCACTCTTAGTGTTTAGCCAATGAAATATAATAAAAGTTTTAAACCTTTTTCCCTAAGTCAGTCTTTGAAATTAATATTAAGTGATTGAATTTACCTCGTATGCCAGCTTCCTGACAGCTTCCTTTACATCCATAGTGCGACTTACAATTTTTGGCAAAGTCCTTGCTGATGGAGCAATACACGACAGCACTGCACGCCTCACTTCTGAATTTGAATCATTTTCAAGCAATGTGTTGTAGACTGAAAGTAAAATAGTCATAAATAATGTTTTCATAAGAGTTTGAAACATTATAGAAAAACAGAAATAGTAAAAAAAAAATAAAAAAAATCAGCAGCTATTATTAAAACCCTTCCACTGCCACGGCATAGCTCATACAAATTTAGGGAACAGTTTAGGGTCACAACCCCAAGACTTTATGGCAATTACATGCTGAGCTATGACCTCAAGAGACATTCAACTAAGAAAATAATATTTGCAATCAGTTAATAACTATGAAAATTGTTACTCTAGACTCCACCTATAAATAACCACTTTGTTATTTACTGGAGAAAAAAAAAATGCTTCTAAATGTTGGCTCGTTAAGACCTCTATTCACTGGCTACACATCCTCATTACTTCTGAGGCAGATCCTCAAATTTTCCGATAAATGGAAAACTGCAATCTCCATTAAGGCTACCAAAGCTAAAATAGTAAATGTCTCATGTAATGCTTTTTGTTATATTCTTGACCCTTCTTCAAAATTAAAAGCAACAACAAAAAGAATTTAAGAGAATACTTGAATTCACCTTCTTGCTCTCCAGACAATGATTGACTGTGAAATTTATGTGCTCCTAAATAACGAGCTTACAAACAAACACTTAGAAAATATAATTTCAAAGAAGGTGCCTTAACAACAACAAAAAAAACCCAACTACCTTACTCTCTCCAAAAAAGACACATAGTAAAGTTTAATCAGGGCACAATTTACATAACAGCTGTGCTGGCACAAACCTACAGACCGTCTTCCTTGAGGCAATGGAAGTAGAGGCTTAGTCAAGAATCACACCATACACAAAGAAACCCACAAACGGCACAAAAATAGCATCAAGAAACCTGGGTTCCAGAGGTGCTAATCTCTTAAAGGAAGTGATCCATGAACAAGATGAGATTCGGGAAAAAAAAGAAAGGCCAAAAAAAAAAATCACAGGTCAACAATGTCAGTAACCAGTTTGCCTCTCATGGGGCAGCCAGCCATAATTTGAGACAAAATTAGTTTTTCTGTTATCATCTCCACTCCTTTAAATGGTTTTGCAGAAGTTCAATTCAATTAATAGTACAAAATGGTCCTTAAGAGGGCAAAGAACTGAGCAAGCACGTATGATATCTCCATCCCAATTTGCAACACACCATTATTCTCACCATCCTTCAGCTACATTTATTTCATAGAATAGTCCGAGCCCAATATGATTTATCCATCATTCAATCACCAGTGGATCTCTCCTTCAAGCAGTTCTGTCTTTTCCCCTTGAACATACATAACTTGCATCTACAACCTCCTCTGGCAAGGAGCTCCACAGTTCATGAATTTAACAATACCCTGTAAGTTTTACTTACTCAGTGCTTAAAAAAATGCTTAGAAGTGTTTTAAAGTAATGTAAATCAACAAATGTTGTTCTTAAACAAAAGAAAAAATTCAGTATTACTTACTATTAACAACAGGACAGTTTTCATCCTTAGGATCTTGAAGCCTCGACAAGGCCAAGACAGCTTGAATTCTCACATTCGAAAATTTATCTTTAAGTCTAATCAGCATAGCTTCATTAATTTTATCAAATAAATCATCATCAATCTGGGCATTCTCTGGCATGTTTCCCAAAATCTTATTAACAAGCTGGCATGTTCGAAACCTAACAGCATGGCTGTTCGCATTGTGAGACTTAAGGAAAGAAAAAACAGAAGTATTCTTACAATCACGTTTTTCTCATTTCCAACATAAGGCTATTAACATACACATGCAAGTAGTTGATATTCTATACAGTACATGAAATATGCACTTCTGTATTTCAAAAGCTTTTCCTATTTAAGGAAAACACTTACGTCCTATCATTGTATCAGTGGCTGTTTACATAATTAGCCATGTCTTCACAAAGAAACATGCTTACCACTCAATGCAGACTACAGTACATTAGCTAACTTACTCCTCTGTCTCCATAAAACATTAGAAGGAAAAAAAAAAAGATATTAGCAATGACGACTAGTAATCTTGACCTGACCAGTAATTTTTCCATATCAAAACACTAGTTTAAGAAAATCTAATTCTATTCGTGTTTTCATGCTATTGGAACTGTCGATCTTCTTTCTATATAACACTTGCAATAAGCAGAAATGAATAATACATATGCCAATCACACTTGTATGAAAGATCTTTCAATATTTTTACTTATCAGAGAAACAGTATAAATTCATTTCCACAATAGTTCCAGAATTTCACGCTTATGAATGCACTTACAGTAAAGCCTATAATGACACATCTGACAGCCCAATAACAAAGCAATTCTTATTTTCTCACAGGCCTAACTTCTGAAATCCAGTTGTTAGGTTGGGGAAGGTGTTATTCGTAAAGCACTAGCTTTGCCTTGCTTTCACTTTTTAAATTCTAGTTTGTTGCTATCAACTCCAGCACCAGCAAGTTTTCCCTACTGCATGAAGCTTTCATGTGTTATGTTAAAGCTTTAATAATAAGTGTTACTATACCTCAAGCAGAAAGTTAAACACATAATTCAGAAGCAAATTATCTTCTCCTTCCTCACTACCATCCTCTTTCTCCATTTGATAAAATGAAGTAACAAATTTAGCCACAAAATCGATTACTTGTTCCACTGCTGGTTCCCGTCTGTAGATTATCATAGCATACTTAAGGAAATGAATGAATTTTTCATTAAAATCTTCCTTATCTTCCAACTGAAAAAAAGTAAAAATCAAACCACAACAAAAGATAACTATCTGGTTCATCTTTCTAAAGCAGTACCACAGAAAAATAAAATAAATGGTTTTGTAACTGACCACTTCCATTTAAATTTTTAAAGCGCTAAAGCCAGCAGTTAGGGCACGCCCGCTGTTGTACACTCTTTGCTGCCTATTTTACTTTACCTCCACAGTAGGCATATGTCTTAGCCGCTGGGCTCCAATCTGCAGTTTACATTTACCTGCTAACAGGTTTCAGAATGGCAGTCGACACCCTCATCCATTATTATCCTCTGTCACACTGAGTTCTCGGCTATCCAAACACCTTCCAGTAACATCAGTAATACCTGCCGCGGGCCGTTCTTACACCCATGATCGCAGGAGGCAACTATGTATGACAGTTTAGCGTGTGGCTTCTTTGTCGTTTTGATGGTTTTTTGGTTGCCTTTTTTTTGTTTTTTTGTTGTTTTTTTTTTTTTTTTTTTTTTTTTTTTTTTTAAGTCGTAGGGCTCTTCTTAGTCATACTGGCCTCAACGCTCGTTTTAGACGGAAAAAGGCCGAAGAGGCCTCCCGCCCGCTGAAGGAAAAGCCGAGCAAATCCTGAGCGCCCTCGTTCTCCCCTCAGCCCGGCTCCGCCCCGCCGCTGGCACGCCCCGAGGGCGGCCGTACCTGGTTATAGGTGCTCTTCAAATCCACGACAAGTTTCGCGTGGTTCTGGTGAGGCTTCTGGGCCAGCTGAAAGGCTTCTTTGATTTGCAGAACCCTCTTTTTTGCTCCCATGGCTGCAGGGAAAGGGCACGGTCAGGCCAGGACCACCCCCCTNGCGGAAGGCGCCGCGCCGCCGCCTTGCGCTGGGGCGGGCCGTGAGGGAGAGGGGGTGGGGCGGGGCTGCGGCCCGCGTTGCCCCCGCCTCTTGGGGCGCGCTCGCGGCGAGAGCGGCTGTTTCAAAGCAGGCCGGGTATCGGCCCTGCTGCGGCTGAGGAGAAGTGCCGGACAAGAGGATTTCCAGAATATACATTGGCGCAAAATAGTTCAATAAGGGTGAAACTCTGGTATTGCCCTCAGCCACTCTCCCAAACTCCTCTGGAAAGTGACTATAGTTGCATTTGGTAAATGGCAGCCTTATACCGGAGCAATTGGGGTAGCAAACCAAGAAAGGTCAGCCTGTGCCTAAAAGTAATAAAAGCCCTTTGGAGAACAGCAACCAATGAGACAAAAAATTCTCAGCTGCTGTATCTAGAGCTAGATTCATTAGCCTATTTTAAAGTTCACTTTTGCCTGTTTTAAAGATCTACGTAATGGTATTAAGTTCACTAGGTTAACCAGCTAAGTAACTGGTTACTTAGTTCCCTGGGTGAATTACCTAAGCTGAATCCAACTTGAAGAGTGTGTTTTTTTNCAAGGCCGCTCCTAATGGCGGGAGGGCCGCTGGAGGCTCCCGCCCCAGAGCCGAGCCGCGGGGCCGCCGCCGCCGCACACCGTCCCCCCCAACCAGCCGCCGNATACCGGAGCAATTGGGGTAGCAAACCAAGAAAGGTCAGCCTGTGCCTAAAAGTAATAAAAGCCCTTTGGAGAACAGCAACCAATGAGACAAAAAATTCTCAGCTGCTGTATCTAGAGCTAGATTCATTAGCCTATTTTAAAGTTCACTTTTGCCTGTTTTAAAGATCTACGTAATGGTATTAAGTTCACTAGGTTAACCAGCTAAGTAACTGGTTACTTAGTTCCCTGGGTGAATTACCTAAGCTGAATCCAACTTGAAGAGTGTGTTTTTTTATTGAGACATCTTCCTGGTTTGTATCAGCTGTAAGGGGGGTTGAAAAGATGAACAGTATGGATAACTGACTTGTTGGAATGCATATTTGTGTTCCTTCTAGACTGAATCTTTTACTAGTAGAAATTTCCCCAAAATTTTTGAGCATTTGTTGTGAACGGAATGTTTTCCCAGAAATCCTTTAACTCGAAAATAGTAATAAATTCTATATCTTACTAAAAACAGAAAAGATAACTAAACTTAAACTCCAGAGACATGTTACGGGTTACAGACATACTGTGAGACAGGGACTGATATTAAATGAGAAGCAAGGCAGGGGATGATTAGCTCAGGGGAAGCATTCTGAGCATATATTAATTACAGAGTTACAGACAGCATGCAAAAATGTGAACAGAAGTAGTTAACCGTGGACACTAGGAACTTAAGGTATTTGACATCTATATGTGTTTGGGCTTTAAAAAAAAAAGTGTCTAATTACCTCAAGTGATGATAGTTATCTATTAAGAACAGATGACATACCATCAAATGACAGTAGGTCAGATAGGCAGAACCCATCCTGAAGAAGGGTAATTTTTGGCTAAGAAAAAAACACCTAACAAATAAACCAGATAACCACTAGGGGTCGGTCTTGTTCCAGATCTGAATCTTTCCAGTGTTCTCTAAGTAGCAGATTTTTATCGACAAAATAATGGATTTATTTTCTCTTTACAATTGTGTCAAGGATTATGGGGTATATGAGCTGTATGTGGAGAATAGAGGGCAGCAGCAGGAAAAAAAGTATTCTGTTTTATAGATAAAAATAAAAATAAATTTTAAAATCATTTGTACGTGTGGCAGAGAGGTTTTTTCCCTGACCTATTGTATTACCATACATTTGTGTATGTTTAAGACAGATACCTGCTTTTTTAAAGGTGAGTCGTTTGTATTTTGTATTAACTTTTCAAAGGTATGGATCTGGCTCTTCTGCTCCTAGACAGCAGGAAATGGATTCTATATGCACAATAGTAACATAGAATCATATATATTAACTTTTTCTACAAGTTTTTATTTTATGTGGAAGAAATAGTCACTCTACAAAAACAATATAAACAACAGCAAATCCTCAATGAGTTGAGTTTTTTGGGAAGGTTATATTTTCTAGGGAAATACAATGTGTAACCATCTTTCCATTTAAGATATTCTTATTGGAAAATTAAATTAATCTACATTTTTTCCACTATAGGAAAAGAAGACTATGGAAACAGGAAGAGAAGAGAATGTGGAGAAGAAGATGGAAACAGGAAGAGAAGAGCAGGTAAAACTTTGTGATTCTTGTGGCTTTAAAAACCCCGGACTTTCACTTTAAGTGAAAATAATAATGCAAACTGAATTATTTTTGATTCGCATACGTTTGGCAGCCCATTTGTGCTTACCTGCCTCTCAGATCTACAGATGAGGATTTTCCCAGATGAATACCTTGCAGTCCCTTATGATGGATTTCAACCAGGGTGTAAGCTTTATTTCTTCCAGTCTGCTTTAAATATTTCTGCGAGTCTTTGTATTTCTAGGTGGAAATAGAAGTCAGGCTTCTGTTACGACAAATTGATGTCTAACCCAGTTAGACATGCTGGCCTTCAGGATAAATGTGCCACAGGGATCCAGATTCCCAGTATCATAATTGATATTTCATGTGTAGGTATGTAACCTGCTGAATTAGGATCATAAATGTTGGCCATTTCGACATTGCTTTGCATAGAGTGTAACAGTCTCCCCATGATACCAGATACTTTGTTTAACTGATAGCAGTGGTTTCTGTCATAGTTTTTACATGTTATGTTTCAGGGCCTTGACTGCAGTAACAAGGCTTAATGGCCCCTGACCAGCCTCACCTGGAGTCTCCCACAGTACCCCTTGCGCATGGGCCCAGGAAGCCCATTTCAGTTCAGCCCCGGGCCTTCAGTCCTTTTCCAAGCTAACTCTCAGGCCAGCTGCTTCCTGAGGGATGAATACAATGACTGACTGGCAGGGCAAGGACCTCAGCAGCAGCACAGGCCCAGAGGTCATAGTTAGTGGGTTTTACAGTCCTGTCTGAAAAGGAAAGGAATGATGAAACTCAGAACCTTGGATGGTGCTCTACAGGGAAGTGTGCTCTAGTAATTTAAGATTTTTTCCTTGTCCTTTGAAATAAGTGACCTTATCTGCTATGCTATGGTCTACTTCTGGGTGTCTCCCTACTTCTGACCCACTGTTCTAGATCTTCTCTTTTCTTTGTCAGTCCTGTTGTGTGATCAAATATACAATGCCACAGGGTAAGCCAAACTTGCTGCATGCCAATTATTTTGCAGTAATTTTAGATGTAGGTCCCTGGGTAAAAAACGGGTAAAAAACAGATAAAAAAAGGGAAGTTGTTGCTATCATATTTAGTAGGTGTTAAAGGGCTTTTATAACTGATGCATCTGGTTGGTTCCAGTTTCCTTACTAAAAATATAAGCACAGTTATATTTTGTCCATAGTCAGGCCATCATTGTGCAGTAGTAATCAGAGGTTCTGTTCACCACATTCCTCCAAAACTGGTATATATATGTCAGCTATAAAATTGTGTATACATTTTTTAATAGTTACTGTTTTCAGTCAATGAGGAAATCGGTAGCAATTCTGGTGGTTTTTGAATTGGATGCTCAAATCCGGTTTGCTTTATGACTTGGGAAGAAATGAGAAGTATAAAGAATGTAGTTATAATATTTTTAATATATATAATTATATATATGTAATTACCCAAGATGTACCAGTGGCAGAACCACTTTATATTTGTCCTTTTTTTTGCATTCAGTCCCAAAGCAAGCTTTATTGGAAGTAGGATAGTGAATTAGGTGAGCAGGATGGCTGCTCTTATGAGTCTTCTGACTGCTTTTTTTATCCTTACTTCCCTTTTTTTTTATTTTTTTTTTTTTCCTCCTGTAAGAAGGAAAAAACAGCTGCTCCATTCTGTATTCTGGGGTCAAAAAGCTACTCTGGGACCAAAATGAATTTAAGTGGAGATCAATAATGAGGATAGTGTTTATGAATTAAATTAGAATCTCACTTAAGGATGCATTTTCCTTTGTTGGGACACTAACTTGAGAAGTTTTAAACCTGTTTTATTGATACGGCTTTGTCATTTGAAACATAACATAACAGTTAATGACTGACTGTATTGTTCTGCCATTTTCAAATGCAAATTTTATTGAACTGCAAAACAGCAGTAGAATGTAATCATTGAATCATTGACTGGTTTGGGTTGGAAGGGACCTTAAAGATCATCTACTTCCAACCCAACACCTTCTGCTAGACCAGGTTGCTCAAAGCCCCATCCAACCGGGCCTTGAACATTTCCAGGGATGGTGCATCTACAGTTTCTCTGGGCAGCCTGTTCCCGTGTCTCACCACCCTCATAGTAAAGAATTTCTTCCTAATATCTAATCTAAATCTGCCAGTTTAAAACCATTATGCCTTGTCCAATCACTACACTCCTGGTAAAGAGTCCCTCCTCATCTTTCCTGTAGGCTCCCTTTAAGTACTGGAAGGCCACTATAAGGTCTCCCCAGAGCCTTCTCTTCTCCAGGCTGAACAACCCCAATTCTCTCAGCCTTTCTCCATAGGAGAGGGAGATCAGTTTAACTTTGCAGTCATGTATTAAAATATATAAATAAATACCACTGACTTCAGTAGTACTGGTATTCAGACAAAGAGTGGAAGAATTGGGCTCTGTATTAATTGTGTTTTGGGGAAGCTCTTTGTAAGATGTTAAACAAAGGTGCAAACATATATTAAACATTTGCAACAGAAATATCTTCCATGTCTTGGAATTTGAGGTGTATGAATCTTTTAATAGTAGCTAGTCTGAAGATTTCAGAAGCTATATAGTCTGCATATTCAACAAGCAGGAGGTACCAAAAATGGAAGGCTTATAGTCTTTTACTTGTATATGACTTGGTTTTTATAATAAAAGGACACTAGTTAATGCATCTGAGCAGAAAGCTATAAACCTGTGTTACAGTTACTTACAGACTTATAAAGACTGTAGGGACATGACCACCTTCTCATAGTTTACATAAAACTAATGCAGAAGTGTGTGTGTGTGTTTTCTGTTTAGACTTCAAATTTTTATTTTAATCTGTCTTTGCCATATACTGGCCCAAGTTCACGAACATTCTGTAATCTACTTATGTGTTCTGTGTGCAGGGGGATGTGCTCAGGGCGTGCGGGAGGCAGACAGCAGTGATTGGTCACCTCCTGGCTCAAAAGGAGAACATGGCCACTAAACGGCCCAAAGCCACTGCAAGAAAGAATGTGGGACCTCAAACCATGCTCCCCCGCAAGCATGTGGCCGTGCAGGT
>VYXH01008550.1:0-23586 GCA_013397275.1 Burhinus bistriatus
CCCCGGTGATTCTGTGATTTGTTTCCCTGGAGTGTCCAGAAGGAGAAACATAAAGCTCAGGGTGGTGTTTGGGGACCTGTTGGCAGGCATGGAAGTACTAGTGCCCAATTTACTTACCAGTGGATTGTCGCTCATAATTCGATGAAATTAAAAATAAATTAAAAATAAATAAATAAATAAATGGACTAGAAGAACCTGTCCTTAAGGGAGATGCTTTAGATCATGGAGAAGTCAGCTAGAGAAGCTCCGAAATCCACATGGGAAAACATTTAAAACTGCAGGTGCTGGGGGAAGAGGGAGGAGGTAAAATGACTTTGAGCTTTTTTCTTTTTTTAATCTATGACTTTGAAATCATTGCTGGTCTGATGGGAGGTGAAGGCTGAATGTCTGAGGGAGAAAATCGATCCTTTCTTGACGCAGAAAAGAAACAAATTGGAAAGATATTCAACAGCAGGTGGAAATGTGTACTAAACTGGTTTTTCTTTTAGGGTGACCGAGGATTTGATGGCTTGGCTGGTTTGCCTGGTGAGAAGGGAAATAGAGTAAGTTATCTTCCAATTGTCTTCTGGCCACCATCTGCAATGAAACCTTGGCAGCAGGAGGTGACTGGGAGGTGCTGGCAGGAGGGCAGCTATTGCTGGGGATGAGCCACAATGGTGCCATTAGGAGAGAATGAAAGTGTCCTCTAAGAGCATGCAGGATGTCACAGCATCCCTCCCAGGATCAGCATTTACACCCCAGGAAGCTACAAGATCCTTCTGGGACTGCTTAAAATTGGAAAGGGGGGGAAGGGGAAATCACTTTAATAAAATGCAGACTGAAAAATAAAGCAAGGAGCAAAACCTGCTTTTAGACAGTGTAGTTGTGGATGGAAATTGACAAAAACATAATGAGATTCTTCTCTTTGCTTTATAATTAAACAATGGGGAAAAAAAATGCAAGAAGCTGGTTATTTTGAAAGGCTGTTCATGCCCCGCTCCCTAGAGAGTGCAGCCATTGCTGTATGAAGCAGGGGAGTGTTTGAACAGTGGAGATTGCATCGTGATTATAAGCTGCACAGGAAAGGGAAGACGGTGCCTGAGAGAGATGCTTAATCAGCCAGAAATGGAATTGCATGCCTTGGGTAAAGTAATAACTGTGTGCAGAGCCCGAGTTCCTCTCCTGAAGGAGCTACAGCGCCTGCTCGGTTCCCAGACCCCTACCGAAGTGGCACCAGTAAATCCCGTGAGCTCTAGCCCCTGGGGGATGTTGGTCTGTCAGTGCTGGAGCCCACGCGTGACCCTGGGTGGGTAGAGAGGGGCTGCTGCTTCAGAGAGCACAGAGACGGGACCCCCAGGGGTATGAGTACCTTCAGCACATGGTACAGACAGAAAAGTTGAGCCCGTTGCTTCGTTTATCAACGTTACCCAATGTTTTCCATTGCCAGAGCATGTCTGCCTTCTCTGAAGCTTTTCCTGCCTTTCCTTTATAGGGTGAGCCAGGCCCCCATGGACCCCCGGGGGCACCTGGAGAGGATGGGGAGAGGGTAAGTCTATCTCTGGATTTGACAGTCTTTTGAATTCATGACTAACTCCTGTAAACAAGAAGCAGATGCAATATCAGCCAGAGATGCGGCAAGAGCAGCCAGCGCGCCAGCACCAGCACGTCGTCTGCTGCCGGTCTTTGTGTCCTGGGGATGCTGCGGGTGGCCATGGTGAGAGGCAATCAGAGCAAGGAGATGGGAACGAAAATGAAAAAAAGAATTTGCTTTTAAAGATCGGGTCAGAAAACTCAGTTTTTGTTAAAAGAAAAAAAAAAACAAAACAAAAACCACAAGAAAAACGTTCATCCTCTGGGTGAGCAAACTATCACTTCTGATTTTCTAACATCCAGCAAATTGCAGCAAGGCTTGGGGAATAGAAATTCCAGACAGTCATGGGAATCAAAGATTAAATTGTTCACTTCTCCTTCCATACTGTTTAGTCAATAGTTAAAGGCCTTTAGCAAAGCTCAAACTAAGTGAATACAGGTCTAGGATGGCTAGTTTAAGAGGAGAGACTGAAAATGCTGAATACACGGCTGTGAGGAGCATTGGTTTAATCAGAGGAGCGAGGCTGGATTTCCCAGGCTCTAATTCCCTTCCATGATGTTTGCTTTCCACCTTTGGCTATTTGTTTCCTCTGCAAAGCACAGATAATAACACCTTCCTCACCATGAGGCTGTGAGGATTAATTAGTTGTGGCTGTAAAGCTCTTTGAAGTTGAAAAGACCAAACCTGTGTCTTGAGGGCGGAGAATGAGTGTCTGGAGAACTTTAATCCTAAAGAGAAAAAGAAACTATTCGAGGTGTGTGAGGAGAGAAGCTTGGAGGACATAACTGGGAAGAAGAGCATGAATTTTATCAGCAGAAGAGAAGGGTTTACAAGGGCTGGCTGCTGAGATTGATTTACCAACAGGGAGCCTCAGGTTTTGGGTGATTTAAAAGCAACCCAGGGGAAGCACCATCTAATACTCCCAGGGGATCGGCGGGGGCATCAGCAGGGGCTGGGAACGGAGGGATGAAGAATTACGCCTTCACTGCCTCTGGTTTATCTGAGGAGCCCTAATTTGGATAAATCACATTCGCAGGGCAGCGCTCCCATGCTGGCTTGCCATTCCGTTTGTTACTAAATCTTGCGGTTATTGACTTGCGTGCCCTGAATTGTTTCTACAGTATCTTGTCTATTAACAAGATCCATCTTTATAAACATCGACATGAATTATGAAGTATCCTTACAGCATTTCTAATCCTCGGTAAATTCTACACACGTGGTATTAGTCTCCAGGCTTACGAGGCCTTCCTTATGCACGGCTACCCTTTTATTACTCCAGGAAAGCTGGTTTTCTCTGTGGTTATTATTTAACAAGAATGAAACACCTGTGATGTGACTGAAATATAACTGGTTTGTTCTCTCTCTTTTGCTGCTTCTCTCTGCGCCTTTGCTGCTGAGTAGGGAGATGATGGAGAAGTCGGACCCAGAGGTCTACCTGGAGAACCTGTGAGTATCTCCTCCTTTGGCTTGACGTACAGCAGCACTGTTTTGGTTGAGGTCTTGATGTGAAAATGGTGGTTTAGGAGTCCTGTGGGCCAGGTCTTCTGGTGCTAAGCAAGACCCCTGAGGTCCTGCAGGGACTAAGCTTCTCTTGCTTGAAGATCCATGTGAAAGGTTTAGAGAGTTCTCTTTGCTGTAAAAACTGTTTTGCTTTATTTTTCACTAAGTGGCTACCAAGAAGAGAAGATGGTTTCTGGGCTTTTTTGTTTGGTTTATATTTTATATTTGTGGTATTTTTTTTTTAATGAGTAAAATTCTCATTGATTTTGATTGCTCCCTGGCTAGCATTTGAAATTCAAACCCCTTAAGCTTAGCTTAGAGTGGTCTTACACCTTTCCTGCATGTGTCCTTCTTCTTGATATGTTATTTAGGATTCCAGTAAGTAGGCAGGGGTAGAAATTATGCATGGTAAACATATGTGAAATACAGTTTTTATGAGCGTTCATAGCAAACTCTAGTGAGAAAAGGTTCTACCTGCTGCTGCGTGAGTAATGGCAGCAATTAGCCGTGCAGCTCCCTTCCCCTCACGCCTAGTTTTGTGCAGTGCGAGTGATCCCTTCTAAATCTTGGGATGAAATCCTGGCAGGATTGACCTCAAGGGGGACTTTTAGCCCTGACTTCAGTGGGATCAGTGTTCTGTTCACAGTGCACAAAACTTCATAACTCTGCAGAGTTTGTCAGTGCCCCTCCGCGTGCTGCCAACACCGCAGCAGCTGAAGCAGGGCTAGCGGCAGGGGGTTCCTAGTATCGGTAAGGTTAGGAGGAGGTGCTAGTGTTGCTGGACAAAAATCTCTTGACCCAAAGAAATGCTTTCAGGGAGTGTCCCACTGAAAAGAAACAGTTGGGTTGTCAATTTGAGACTCTGACAGCACTTTTTTCCCCCATTACCAAGTATTTTTGACTTGATTGGTAATGGTAAACTCGGCTGCTGGCTGGCTGTAGATTTTTGTGTGTAGTACGGTTGTTGGCTGCTTATTTCATCCAAAATGCATTTCTTTTGTTATGAAAAGAACATTAACTATCTCTCATTTACCATTGGCTTAGCTTTCAAAATGTCTTATTTTGTTGTTCTGAGGCCCAGCTTGGTGGCCTGAGAGTAATTGATGAGAACTGTTGGACACACTTCATGACAGAAAGAGAAGGGTTGGCATTTATGGACTCACTGGAACTAAATTATAGACGATGTCTGATTAACTTCTGGGAAAGATTAATCAACTCGGCTATCTCCTTAGCACATGTCTAAGCAATAAGTTATGGCTTATTAACTTCTTAAAAGCATTTATGTGCTCAGGTAACACAGTAACAAAAAAGGAACTTAAATGATGGTAATGCATGTTAGGGAAGTTTATTTTTATTTCAGCAACACAAGTAAAAATATCTGTGATGGCCAGAGTAAAGGTTTAAATTGCATTCTAGGAAACTTTTTGTCTTAAATATATACACCCTAAATCTGCATGTTTGTCTTCTTCTCTGCCCTGAGCCAAAAGAGGGTCTTTCCAAATTTAATGGTAACTGAAACTAGTGGTGTGACTTCAAAATCCGTTTCTCTTCATCCTGCTCTATTTCCTCCCAGTTCCCATCACCAGCTGATACAAGCAGAGTTTCTGCTCTGCTGGGGCTCAGCAGGCAAGGCTTTAGCCTGTGAAGGTCTCTGGTGGCTGGGACAGACCATTTCGTCGATGCATCCAGTTTTTGCTGCAAACTGCGTTTTTTGCAGTCTCCACAGTCTCCAAGATCAAACGCTTTCTTAATGACTCCTATTTTATCCTGTAACATTTTATTTTAATTCCTCTGTCCTCTCTGCATAATAAAAAGGGAAGTGTAATATTTGGGCAGACAGATAAAGCTGCCCATCAATCAAGAACGATTTTCCTCCATGACAGTGAACAAGCACCATCCTTGTAAATACCCAGAGTTCCCCTACAATCCCTAATTTAAGAAAGGACCTGCATTTAAAAGGTGAGCTTTCAGATCTGCAGCTGAGTGCACACAAGACCCCATCCCTGTCCTTTCCATGCAAACCCACCTGGCGACGCAAGGCAGAGGAGACATGCTGGGGTGCGATTTGCAAAGCTTCCTATGGAATGAATACCTACCGTGTCGCAGCTTATTCAATGTGATGCTCCAAGCCTACCCATTTCCCTGAAGATGATATGAGGTTAAATCTGGTGAGAAAGCTAGAAATGGAAAGAAAACACTGTGGTACCGGGAGTCCTGACTGGTTAAGGTTTAAGAACCAAATGCCTTTGAAAATGTGCATTTATGCTGCAGGCTGAAAACCTTTTTCCGTCTTGCTGAGTTGTGTAGATTGTCAATAATAAAAATTAAATCTCTCTAGATTTTGAAATGCTAACCCTAATGATCCATTAGCGGTATCAGGTCATTCTTCATAATACTTCCTGGCTAGAATGACTTGGCTGCACAGTGTTTTGCATCATTGTGTGCTTTACAGGGTAATCCAGGAATATGATTAAATTAATAAAAAAAGTTTGGTTCAAGTGGGCCTTCTTCCAATCCAAAGAATAAATATCTATGCCTGTATTATTTGCCTATATTATTTGTCTTTATAATTCAAGGATATGTGCACACAGGATTTCTCTTACCGGTTTATAAAATAAGAAAGCTGCTGTTGTTGCAAAACCGGCAAGGTCATTGCCGTGCCAGCCCCGACGCTTCCCCGGGCAGAGCGATGCTCAGCCATGCACATGCTCACCCCAATCCACGCTCACGGCAGTGTGGGGCGGGACTGGAAACGCTAACCCCATTTGTTTTCCCCCAACAGGGACCCCGAGGACTGCTGGGACCAAAGGGGCCGCCGGGACCCCCGGGGCCACCGGTGAGTTCCTGGGGCTGGTGCCCTTCTCAGGCAGGCAGCTGAGCTTTCCAGGCAGAATAGCCTGTCCCCATTAGTCATTCAAAGAGATAATACAGCTGCATAACATTATACATCCGTGCAATGAAAACAAGTGGTGTTCAAAAAAAGTTACGGCTTTTCCATATTCTCCCCCATTTTCAGCAGCATCACGTCCATTTACGGCAGCTCAAGATTTGACCCACCTGAGTAAATATTAATGCCTCACTCAGGCTGAAAGCGAAGAATGAGAGTTATTAACACAGTGGCTTTGCTATTAACTTTTGCCTGAGGGCTGGTGAGACTTTAAAGCAGTTTGTTCATATTTTGGGCGAAAGCCGAGGAAAGAACATGATGGTTTTTATTCAGGAGATAGTCACCTTACCTGTCGTGTGCTGCTGGAAGTGCTGATGCAAGGGCTTTCTCCGTAAATCACTGCAGCTCGCTGAAGTCCCAGAACTTAAAAACCAAAACTCGGGCTACTGCTAGAGCTCAAGGGGTCAGTGTTTAATGGTGAGTGTTGTGAAGCCCTTAACCCCTCCTGGGACACAAAGACATCTTCCCTCTGAGCTCCTAGTCCTGCTGAAATTTAATGAGGTTTCAGGATCTGCTCCAAAACTGTCTCATGTCCTAGGAGCATGCCATTACACTCAGGTTCCTTACCCTGTCCCAGAGCAAAACGGTGACAGGGGAACCCCCAGCGGGACATCTACAGTTGACCGTGTGCCATGTTACCCCCATAATGAAGATGCTCAGGGTGTGTTTGACCCCAGGTGCCTTTTGTGGTCAAATCCTCATTTTGGCACAAGGCAGTGCAGCCCCGTTGGCTTCACCCGCTGCCTTGTTGAACGATGCATTCACGTCCCGAGTGAGGTCTTTTGTCTGATTTTTCCTTTTCATTTCCTATACCATGCTCGCTCACTGTCAGAGGCGATTGACTGTAGTACTTAGCCCAGATTTGCCCGACCTGGTGGTGATTCTGCCTCACAGGCAGGTTAAACCAGTGGGGAAAACACTGAAATGACTTTTTAGTGTAAACTGGATTTGTGCAATTGGCTGCTTTACCAAACACCTTTGGAAAATTGTTCCCTTTCCCCAAGGTCCAAAGGGCCTCCTGATGTTTTGTTATTTTTATGGTGATTTCTCTGCTTTTGTGGTGCAAAATAACAAGGTATTTTCTTAGTGCTGTTTTTTAAATCCTTTCTCAGGGTGTGGCTGGTATGGATGGACAAACAGGTCCCAAGGGGAATGTGGTAAGTTTTCACTGCAAATTTCACAGACAGTTCAGATATTATATAGACTCATGGAATTATAGAATAGCTTGGGTTGGAAGGGACATTAAAGATCATCTGGTTCCAACCGCCCAGTAAAATGTACTCTATTAAATTAGATTTGCTAATCACTTTTTAGCCTGGTCTAGATTCCTATCAGAGCCTGTGAAAACCACAGAGGATATCTTCCTACAGCACATGGATGTTAATTTATAATTTCTGATGAAATTACACATTATTTCCCCATGAAAGATCAAACATTTTTATTGAGATGTGTGTTGTTCTAATGAATATCAAAATATAGTAATTTTACTGAGGGGAAAAAAAAATCTTTATGTGCCTCATACTTTGTACTAATCGGATGAAATGGCTTCCCTGCAGAAGAGCTTGTAGCAAAGCCAGGTAGCGTTAAAGCTCTGCTCAGCTCATTGGGGCTGCATGCCCATGCAGAGAAGTGATTGTGTCCTGAAATAACTTCACCTCTCCCTATCCCACCAGGAAGAAAAGCTGTTTCTTATTCCCAGGAGCTCTTGGTTCCCAGTGGCGGCTTAGAGAGAGCGCGGGGCTGTGCAGGGGGCAGAAGCTGCGGTGCCGAGGAAGCACCAGCTCTGCTCTCACCTTTCCTGCCTTCAGCTCTGCCCTTGTCTCCTTACAGGGTCCTCAAGGTGAGCCGGGTCCCCCAGGACAGCAGGGTAACCCAGGCGCTCAGGTAAGAGGAAAACTCCTTTTCGATGGGTAGGAAAAAAGAATGATAAATTTGAACAAGCTTGGCTCTCCTGCCGGAGACAGGACCAGCAGTAAGGGGATTTGCTGGGAATTGGCTTGACAATACATTGTTGACCCAAAATCTTCCTGAAAATGCTCCTAGTTTCAGATCCCCCCAGTTCTCACCTGGTTTTTGCTGCTATGATGCAAAGCCAAACCCAGGTCCAAGCAGTCTCTTTGGCCGAGCCACGTCTTGTGGCTCATGTCTGATTTTTAGCATCCCATGGTCCGGTTGCTCTGGAGCCAGATGGGTAATACAGATGTCCAAGCCTTGCTGTCAGCCTTCTCCACGGCTCTCAGCAAGTCTCGCCTCTCAGAGCATCTCTGTTTCCATCCTGGGGATGAGCCTGGCTGCACATGGTGGAGCGGTGCAGCTCTCCAGAGGAGGCACACCGTGCAAGAATGAAATTTTATCGTCTCTCGCAAGACATTTTGAGAATGAATGGAGCTGGGGAAATCCCCAGCCGTCGCAGGCACTAGAATGATGCTCAGCTGAGGCACTGCCAAAATGTATTTGGAACTAATAACTTGTTCCTTGATGACCCTAGTTTTTTTTCTTTTCACAGGGTCTTCCAGGTCCACAAGGCGCGATCGGTCCCCCAGGAGAGAAAGTACGTTTAAATACTGCAGTTCTGACTTAAGACAACTGTTGCCATTAATATGCATTTACTACTTCAGCTGCTCCTTTGCCCCATATGCAACATCTGTTCGCAGCCATGTCTATGAAAGTCTAATGCTTCTCATTCCAGACAGAAGAGAGACAAGAAAGCATGGTTTACCTCTAATTCATAATATTTGCATTCATTTCCCATCTTAAGAGAAACATTTTGAAGGCAGCCTATGGTAAAACATTAAGAAAGGACTGAACATTGTCTTTTTCTGTGGGCTAAGTGCCTGGATGTCTGAGCGGGATGGTAATGGGAGAAGAGCCTGTGGATTTGGCTCGCTCAGTTGGGACCCCCTCCCTCTGCCTCCATCCCGCCTGTGCCAGCTCTCTCTGATTCTCCGCTGCAGTGGACGTGGCGTAGGTGCTGGCCTCAGTTCCCCCAGGCAGCCCCATGACCATCGGGGTTGGAACAAGGGGAACAGTTTTCCCTACAGAGAAGTAATTCTCCGGGTGTTTGCTCAGCTCCCGTTGAGCAGGGACACGGTGTGCATCCCGGGAGAATCCCCAGCTTGTGTTGGCAGCACAGGGTGGACTCAAATCATCACTAATTCTCCTGCAAAAGGAGCACATCAGCAGCTCTGCCAGATAAAGGGCTCTCTGGTTTCAGTGCCGAGTCACACACTCGCAGCAGCGGCAGTGGCACTCCTTGGTGGCGTGAGAAATCAGAGGGTTGCTTAATTAAAAAGGTAATCATTGAATGATATTAAAGCATCAGGCAGTCAGTTGGGGCAGCTCCACTTGTCCTTTGCCAGTAAATCACCTTGCCATTTGTCACCAAAGGATGGACATTTCTTGGTCCAATGAGCCCCATAGTTTGATATCCTCCAACCAGTGCTTATACACTTGTGCAGCATTGTGCCCCCTTGGCAGGACAGCAGCTTGATGCCTCATGCCCCAGCATCCCCTGCGGAGCTCCCATTGCTGTATCATGCCTGTCTGCATGAGGAGCCGGCACTAATGCTGCAGCATCCCAGGATGCTGGAACAACTCTGCCCACAGAAATAAGCAGACTCCTGTGAGTCACAGCAGCTTTTCCAGCACACTCACCTCTCTGCAGCCTTTCACAGCTAGGACAAGCAAGAAATGTGTCTGAAAAGCCCCGTCCTCCTATATTTTGGAGACTCTGAGCATTGCAGCTGTTGATTTTCTGATTTTTTTTAGGGGCCGCTGGGCAAACCTGGTCTTCCTGGCATGCCTGGTGCAGATGGTCCTCCGGTAAGTCGTCCTCTCCTGGGTCTCTGCTTGGCAGCAGGGCTACGGGGCCTGATCCTGCACCCATCCGCCGTGGGGTGCACCATGGGCTTGTGAAGCATGCGAGCCAGCAGCCTGCCCACTTTTCAGCAGGGTTGAAGGGCTTGAGTTGGAGAAGCCTTGATCCTGCTCCAAGCTTTGCTCGGCCTCGCAGCACAGCACTAGGCACTTCTCACCACGCCTTCGGGCCTCCCTTTCCCCTTCTCCTGTTTCTCGTCTTTGTTTTACATAGGTTGGCAGCTCACGGAGGTAGGGACAGTCTCCTGTATGTGTGTATTTATGCATACCGCAGCACTAGCATGGGGTGGTCCATCTCGCTCGGGGCGGCTGGGGACTGCTGCAGAATGGTGATAAGAACAGGTTGAAATTGCATGTCAATGTTGTATTCTTGCAGCTTCCTTGTAAACCTACTTTAAACGTTGTTTGTTCCTTGCTCTAGAAATTGGTCTTAAAAATCCCTGTCCATTAAACCTGATCTCATTTTTACACACCTCAGAGGCAGCTGGTTTTAAGAATGACAAATGTAAAATAGTTGCATTTCACTAATGCAAATGCAGAGCATGGCACAGAAAATTACATTTCCCACCCTGGGATTATCATTCCTACGGAGGGCATTTCGAACATCCATACACTTGTTAGCTGAGTCAAGAGAGCAGCTAAAGCAAAGCCCAGAACATCTCTAAGACTGTAGCTTTCGATGTGAAATTCCTAGAGCAGCCTCCAGGGAAGTTGAGTGGGAGAAGATGCCGGGTCTATTTTTATGCAGATTGAAGGCTGTATAAGACCTGCAAGCTCAGCACGTGGGGGGTGGGGTGTGGATGCAGGTCCTTTGCCACAGGTAGCCCTGTAGTTTGCAGACAGTTTGTAGGTGTGTAAGCACATGGGTTGCTTTTCCCAAGGACAAAAACCCGCCCATGTTCTCTTTATGGAAATCGGTCTTGGAAGATATCTGAAAACCCCTGAGGGCCTGAAGCATCTCACTCCAAAAGCCAACCAAGTTGCTCATCAGTTTTTTGATCTTAGTAGCAGTAACAGGGATGGGTGTTTTGAAAAGGGTGATGATTTAGTGTAGAGTGGACACGGGCTTTTGCAATCTTGCTGCACTTCTGTCTTGCCTCCCCTGGGGTGCAGCCATCAGGAGCTGAAGGCAAGCACAGTTAGTTGACCCCCTTTGTGCACTGATGTTCTTGGTGCCATTTAAACTCACAGGACAAATTCAGATTGCCTTTTCTCCTACGTTTTGTTGGTGTATAAATGACAGCTGTCATTTTGTTTCTTTATTAAACCAGCATGTTTTATGAAATCCATCTTGTTTGACCTTCCTGTTCTGAAGACTGATGATGGAAAAGAGCCTTATGATTTTACTTGTTATATTGCTAGAAAGTCATTTCAGTATTTAGAAGGGAGTTCATAAGTAACGAAACCATTGAGTGCAGAAGGTTTTTGTGGCTTTAGAGCAGCTGGATGTGCTCTCACCATCTTTGTGAAAGAAAAGCTCCCTGGGTGTGCAGTGAGTGCCCTCGCAGGGGGCTTATTGCTTTTCTACAGACATTGCCAACCAAAGAGCCATCTTCCATCCTGGCTCCATTTTGGTTCTGACAGTAGGAATATCAGCACTTAAAACTACTTTCCTGGATTTCCCCCATTTCTCACTAATCCTCCAAGCTGTATCTGAGGCAATTCACGCTTTTGTTTTCTACTGACTGCAATCCCAGCAGAAGGCTTCTAACAGCTGTGAATGAGAACGTGTTTGAAACTTGGATGTTGAGTTATTCAGCATCAAATCCCAAGAGGAATGCTGGCCAGCATCCAGACTGCCAGCATCTAACGGGGATGCAAGGTTAGCTGAGCATTTGTCATGAGATCTTGTAATGGACTCTAGGAATTAGGAAATTAATGAGGAGCTTTGACCAGTCTGGGCATCTTGTGACCTTTACAAGTTTGCTCCCACCCAGAGTTAATTTTATCTGTTTTCCTGTCTGCAAAATTTATATACTGCTTGCTGCTGAACTCACTGAGGTGTTCTAATATGTGAAGAATATTGCAAAATGGTTTGTGCTTCTCTGCTGAAAGGTGGTGAAAAGCGTAAAATAACCAGGTGGAATACCACCAAGGACCCAAATGCTGCTGTATTCCTTTTGGGGAAAGCTTACTCTGGCAAGTTGGCTTTGGGGGGCTACTTATATCAGTAAGAGCTTCCTCAGAGCAACCATTCTCTTACAAATAAATCACAGCTGCCTGAGTGAGCTTGTTGGCTTCTGAAGCATTAGATGCCCACTAAACCCATTTCCCTCTTGTCTCTTTTCTGTATAGGGTCATCCTGGCAAGGAAGGTCCTCCTGGAGAGAAGGGGAGTCAGGTAAGTGTCAACAAGATCCTCGTCACTGCTAAGGTGAAGGTCACAGTAGTTGGATGGAGACAGATCTCCATGGGGCTCCAGGGGATGTGGGTCAGCGGAGGTGGCAAGAAGCAAACCCTGTTCAAATTTGAAAGCTGAGCCCAGCTTTCATCTGCCTGGGAGTCTCTTCTGGTGCTTGAGCTGGTCTTTTCTCAATGCCTCCCAGCTTTCCCGGCAAGCAGCGCTCCGTAGCCCAGCGGATGTGAAAACTGAAATTGTGAAGGGAAACTTCTCTTGATCAGACACAAGTAAATATCCTTCGTGGCACAGGGAATGCAGAAAATAACTCTTTTTGTATTCTTGGTCCCCTCCCCATCCCCTTCAAAGTCCCTCTTTAACAGTATATTTGAGAATATTGCTGGAGGCTAGAGTCCGTGAATTATACAGTCGTCTGTCTGTCCGGGAGACTTACCATCTGCATTCCTGCTGTGTCCCATTCAGTCTTTGATTAGAGCGCAGTCTGGTTTGATGGATGTCCACTTGAGCCTTGCTCGGGTGCTGCACAGAGCACAGTCCACAGCTGCCGCCATCTGTCCGGCTAGTGTCACGCAAGGCTGAAAATTCAAACTTTGGCCTCTGCAGAATATAAGAAGCCAGTAAGCAGTTGTACTGGTGCTCCCCGTGCTGGGAAATGTTTAGCAAACATCAGGGAGGTGATCTCAGAGTGGTGCTGGTGCTGCAGGTCTCCTCCAACTGACACTCGTGCAAGGTTTGGGATGCTGATGGACCCGTTGGCTCCGTCTGGCCGTCAGGCTGGAAAAAATGATCTGTCTCAGGCTGGGAGAAGCAGAAGGGTATTTGTTTAGTTAGGGAATTGAGCAAAATAAAAGTCAACTGGGTTCAATAAAGAACGTGATTTATTTGCAGGTATAAGACAGTGTGGCAGTGAGGGTGGGGAGGAGTGTTTGCAGGGTGCGTATCAGACACCGTGTCCAGCACAGCTCGTGATGTCCCTGGGGATTTGCAGCTTTCAGTGCCAGAAAGGAGCTTTATGAGCATCTCCTCTCCCACACAGCTGAGGCTGAAGGACATCACCCCAAGGCTTGTGCCTCAAGCAATAACTCCTCTCTGTGATCATCATCATCATAGGCTCCACTGCATTACTGTGAAGCCAGGATGGTTTGGGAGGGGGAGACAGCAGAAGAATATGTTCTTCCTCTCTCAGAGCAGTTATTCTTTTATTTAATCCAAAACACAAATTGTCAACCTTACATATAAATCCACTTTCTGACAAGTCATTGCTGTCTTGTCTCTTCTTCCCTTCCTCCTTTCCTATCATACAGATCTTTGCCATTGGCTCAGCCCAGTGCACCTGCTCGAGGTGATGTTCCTGTAGCTCTCTGTGCTATTTTGGGCTATTTTCAGATGACCACTGCCATTTCCACCTAGTCTGAAGGAGCCAGATGGCTGGGATATTTGTTTTCCACACATTCTCCTTATTGCTGCACCTTCGTATTGATTTTTGATGTGTTTTTCTTGTTTGCATTTTTTTTCACCCCAGGGTCCACCAGGTCCTCAGGGCCCCATTGGTTATCCAGGACCACGCGGAGTCAAGGTAAGGAGGACACAGAAAGAGTGTCCATGGCATTGCTTGTTCAGCTTGAGTTCTCCAGCTTGTGCTGGAGGTGGACACTGCCAGTGGGCACTGATGTCCTACCGGGGCACTTAGGGCCACCTCAGTGACAAACTGTATTTACCGCTCAAGCAAGCCTTGTTCCAGTGTCTTCTTGTAGGCCATGAGGATTACAAGTCCCCTGCTCTCTAATAAACCCTCCTAGCATCGTTCAGCGCTTTGGAGAGATTTCTCTTTTAATTCTTCGTGAGCATGGCTCAGTCCCATTCCAATCGTTTCCATTTTACAAGCAAAGTAAATCTCAACCAGAATGTGAAGACTTTAACAAGGCTTGTTAATAAAACAAAATAGCCTATTACAAAAACAAAGCAAGCTTTTCATGCTCCTGATCCAAACCCCTGTTAGACGAAGCTTGTGCGTCTCAGCAATGTGCTTTTTCGCTAGATTGAATTGCAGCTCTTTCCTCGCTCCTGCTACCTGCAGCGCTTGCATGCTGATAAGGCGGCGGTGGGTGTTTTTTTCCCCATCCAGCTCTGACTGTTATGCCCATCAAGATGTATTAGTTCAGGTGCAGATGCATCCTGCATCCCAAAGGTCCAATGAATCTGCAGGGATCTGTGCTAGCAGATACGAACACAGCTTGAGGGACTGACTTGTAGGTGAATTTAAGCCCTTTTTAAACGCCCTTGTATATTTTTTCAGTAGCAGAAACCCATTTGCTGTTCTGCCTTCAAAACTTAAGCTGGATGTATTTAGGCAAAGCAAGCTTTCATCTTGTTTCTTGCAAGGTTGCAGATTGAGACATAGTGGTCCATCAGGGAATGGTTTGCTGTTGTGTTTACCGCTAAAGTGGAACTGTTCCACATTAGAGTGATCTAGAGAAAGCATGTCGTGCACCAAACCCGGCGTACAGACGAGGTTTTACTTCCTACAAACAGCATTCTATTAACTGCGTGAGTCTCCAGTTCAGGGAAAAAAGTGCATCTCATTGGGTTTGTAGCTATAAATAACTTTCAGATCTTGCCTCGCTTACCAGAACTCTGTCCTGCTGCACAAATTTTGATGTACTTTTCTTAACATGCTAATGGGAAGAAAAATTTAAAATACCCCAAGCAAAATATTACTACTAAAAAAAAAAAGCTGCTGTTTTTTATTGTAAGAGTTACATTGCATGGTATGGCTGGTGTACATACCTGAGGGTGATGTTTTAATCATAGAATCATTTAGGTTGGAAAACACCTTTAAGATCATCCAGTCCAACCACTGACCCTACTCTACCAGGTCTGCCACTAAACCATGTCTCNTCCTGCTGGCCACACTATTCCTGATACAGGCCAAGATGCCATTGGCCTTCTTGGCTACCGCCCAAGAGGCAGGATAGATGGGAAGCATGGAGGTCTGCCAAGTTTGGGCCGGTGGCATAGCAGGGGCCAGATCCTGACCACACTCAGCACCTCCAGGCTGAACACCATGGACTGATTGCCTTGGTGAATCTTTGGAGGGCTCCTGCACCGTGTCACAAATGTCTGCACCAGTCATGTTGGGGTTTTTTTCCATCCTTTCGGTGCCTAAACGTACTTTAAAAAAAATAGTGCATGCACAGAGGTAAGAACCATGGTAAAAAGGAGCTAAGCTTAATCCTCGTGGGTGTTAGAGACAATGCTGCTACCCATTGCAGAGCAGCGTGCTGGCAAGGCATTTGTGGAAATGGGGTGGTTTTTTTGAAATTATTTGTAGAAAAAAAACTTTTCATAGTGAGTTTTATCCCTGGAAACATAATTCCTGCAGTTAGGTGGGGAACGGGCAGAGACCACCAACCCCACCTGCCAAATCAAGTCAGCAGAGGTTTGTGACTGGCGGGTACTCACTGGTGACCCCAAAGCCAGATGTCAGTGGCTGATATTCGATTAGCAATATGTTTAGGAATATCACAGTTTGCAGAGGTACCACTGTCGACATCAGAGGAAGCAAATATCGCCATGATTAATGATTCTTCATCTTAAGCTTACCTATACCCTTGTAACATCTTGTTTTATCACCTGCAAGGGAGCAGATGGTGTTCGTGGATTGAAAGGCACCAAAGGTGAAAAGGTGAGTTAAGGCTGCGTGTTTGGCTTGATTTTCTACAGCCTCTGAGCACTTTTGCAGACTGGTCCTGCAGGATCCTCCCCGTGGGATTTAGTCCTGCACGGGGTTTTCTCTGAGCACCTGGAGGACCAGTAACCTCTTCGTTTTTGGAGTGGGTGTGGGCTGGGTACCTGCCGCGATCTTCTGCCACGTCTTGTCTCAGACCTGGGAGTCATTGAACCTCCGTGGTGTGCTCAGGTTTTGAGCTGTTTGCTGAGGCAGCCATTACTGATAGCTCAGGGTCCAGCATCGGGATGATTTCCTTCTGACAAAATTTGCAGCTTGAGTGATCCAGTGGAACTGAAGGATTTGTGGTGTGTTACAGCTGGATAACAGCATCCAGGATATGCTGCCCAGCCCAGTCATCAGAGCAGCTTGTGAAATCCAAGTCAGTAAGAAAGTCAACAGAGTCTATCTCTGCATGTCTCAAAGATGAAATTGGTTCCTCCCAGAGGAAAAGCAGGAGGTGGAGAAAGATCTTGCCCAGTCCTATAAACAGATCCATGTTCCTTCATTCCTGCCCCCAGCAATTCAGCAGCAAAGCCAACAGTTTTAGCTAGGGAACCCTGGCAGGGACCTTCCAAACATTAGAAGTCTTTCTGGGAACTGTGTCTTCATTGCCTGAGAGATTTGCTGTAGGATGAAATATATTATTGATTTGAGCTCTGCAATTAAACCTTCTTGGCTGAAAGAAATATTGCCACTGTCCTAGAGGTTGCCTCGAAGCATGGTGTAAAACATCCTCCGTGGAAATAAAACCAGTTGTACTTCAGAAATAATTGGTTCCTAGTACTGGCAAGGTGTTGTTATTCACATCAGGCCAGATTTGTGATCTTGACTTGCAGCCAGGATGGGATATAGGGAATACTTGCTGTGATCCCTTGGGGACCTCAGCAGTCGCAGCCTGGCTGGGTTTCCATGCCCATTTGTGCACACCAAAGACTTACAGAAGCCAATGTGACGGGCAGTGCAGGGACCTAATCTTGTCTTTCCTGGGAAGGGGCCACACAGTGAGGCTAGAGAAGCCTTTTTCTTTTTTTTCCACTCATACACATTGTCTGTTTTTTCCCCTCTCTGTTACTTAGGGTGAAGATGGCTTCCCTGGCTTCAAAGGTGATATGGGCATTAAAGGAGACCGGGTAAGAGTCTGATCGATGTGATCTTGTAGTGCGTTGCCTTTCAAGCCCGTGTGTTATCATGCAAATGCAGCTCGGGGAGGGCAGCAAGGTGGGCTCCTGTCGGAGTCCTTCTGGCACATCTGATCTAGAAGCAGGAACTTGGGAATTTCATGCTCACATCAAGCACAGCAGTTGTAAATCCCTAAATTTGCTAATCCCACCTTGAAGGTAAAATAAAACTGAGTGATTGCAGAGGGCCTCATCTTGCTGCTTTGACTGCTAGGAATACTGTGTGATCCGGCTGCTTCCAGTATCTATTTTTCATTGCAATATTACATCTAGAGACTGGTAGGCATCTTTATTTGCTGAGCCTAATGTGCCTCCATATCATCACCGTGGAGTGTAAAGTTACCGGAGACACACTTTAACAGAAACCAAAGCAGCACTGTGAAAACTGCCAGCGGTGGAGTTTGCTATTAGACCCATATCTTTAGCAGCAAAATCAGTGGAACACACAGAGCACCAGAACCCCCAAATCACGCTTGGATGTGGGCAGTGGCTGCAACCCGTGGCTTTGGAACACATCTGTCTGTCCTCCATGCCCAGCCCTTGAGGACAGGGGGCTGTCCTTGTCCCCTCTCTGAGTGATGCACCGCTTGAGGCTTGGTGTCCCCCCAAGCCCTGAAGCCCTCACAGGGATCAAGAGAACTCTGCCATCGTTCATCCCCATGTTTAAAAGAAAAATGAATGCCTTGCGTGAAGGCTTGTAAGAGTAGAAATCAAATCCTCCAACTCTCCTGGCGTTTAACTGCGTAATTGAACAGTTAAAATAATTGGAAACTTCCCCAGCCCCCACTCCTTGCCAAGGAAAAAGGACCAAAGATGGCGTCTCAGGGAGGTGACTCCTGTCCTCACCAAACACAGATAGACGTTAAGTTCCTTCAAACAGAACTTGCGGCTCCAGTTCCCACCATCAAGCTCAGTGTTTTATGACAAGCAATGAAAGGACAAGGGGTACTGGAGAGCCTGGCAGATAAGTCGATGTCCACCCAGCTTCTGGTGAGCGAGAAGGCTGTCTGTGTTCGCAGCATGGAAGCATCTCCTGTTACCCTGCGTGACAAAACAACTGGTTTTTTGTGTGTCGAAGCCTGCAGTGTCGCAACAATTCACGCTAATTAGCTCACTCCTCTCTGCTCTCAGATTTCCTAATGATTTTCAGCACAAAAGCTCCAGCCCAGTCTTTCTTCTCTGGTTGCCCGGTTCAACCTTCAATTAAATGCTTCCCAGGGCTTGCTTGCACATTCAACTGCGGTTTGCGAACTGGGAGGTGGGTAAAAGGGTGCGTTGCAATTGGAGCTAATGGAGGTTGTTTCGGTGGAGAGGCACTGCATGTAGATGGGATAATTGGGCCACAGGAAAAGACAGCTCTTGTGGGAGATAATGGCCAGGCTGTGTGAGAACGAAAGCTTGGTGCTCTAATAATGCCTTGCAATTTACTCAATGACGGTCTCATCTGAACCTCTTGGTGAAGACCAACTCTCTGCAAGAGTTGTATTAGCAGCTTCATGGAGTATCTTATTGCAGCCGTGAGGGTATTGCTGTCAGCAAACACAGCGTCTGGGACCTGCCTGCCTCATCAACGCTTGTCTTGTGATTAACAGGGGGAGATTGGACCTCCTGGCCCCCGAGGTGAGGATGGTCCTGAAGGTCCCAAGGGTCGCTCTGGCCCCAATGGAGATCCTGGTCCTCTTGGTCCTGCTGGAGAGAAGGTGAGTCTCAAGGATGGAATGGCTCAGGGAAGTTTAACAGCAAAACCTGCTTTTCTTTGGGTGTCTTGGGTGGGTGCCCAGCATAGCGGGGGGGACAGTTTTAGGGCAGGGGGATGAAGAGGAACTGCAGGAGCTTTGTGTGAAGGCTGGCCTGAGTAGTTCAACACAAAGACCAGAGGAAACCCAGGGGAGATGGTTTTACTGCAGCAGCATGACTTGAGCTCATTGAGATGTTGGTCTCTTTGGGGCTATGTGCTTGGGTACGATGTCTTGAAAAAAAGACCAGCAGAAAAAAATGGAGAAATTGAAAGTATGGTGGGCTCCAGTCTAATTTCTAGGTGCATCCAGTTTAAAAAAAAAAAAAAAGCAAAAAATAACCATTCCCCAGTAGGTCCCCGACACATTTACAGTGCTCACTCTGCATCACACCCACTGGGCTTCCCCCAGGGAAGGCAGAGGATGATCGCAGTGCCCTGACAGCTTTACTCCACCAACGTCACGTCTACTTTGCTCTTGACTTCTCTGCACTTGGCATCTCCCCTTTCCACTGGTGCAAATCTGAAGCTGCTCGCAGGGTCGCTCTTGCCTACACTAACATGTTTTTATTTTGTGTTTCAGGGAAAACTCGGTGTGCCAGGACTGCCTGGCTACCCGGGCAGGCAGGGCCCAAAGGTAACTCGGGTGGGGTTCAGTCCTGAAGAGGTGCAGGGTGTGCTGGGGAGCCCAGCAGGCACTGGCTGAGCTCTGGTGATGGGTGCCGTGTAGAAGGCTTAGTCCCCGCTAATGGGATGAGGTGGAACCGGCAGCATTTCCTTCCTTCCCACCCATGCAGGACAAATTCATAGATGGGTAAAAATAGCTCCCGGCTCTTAGGCGGTGGAAATCAGCGACTGGTTCTGCATCGCTTCAGCCTTCTGCAAAGCAGTGGGAGGAGATGCAGTTGGGACAGGGGCTGCAGCACGCGAGGGTGTGCAGGGCTATGCTGGTGATGGATATAAACAGGCTCCATGTGAGCTTTCATGCTAGTAATAAGCATAATAGTCCTTCTCCTTGTATTACGTTTTATATCTTCAAAGATCTGCGCTAGTGTTAACTAATTAATTTAATAAGAATAGATAAAAAATCAGAGTCTCCCTGAAATTAAAATAAAACTGCTGTTTGTGGATTTGCAAACATCCTTTGTGTCTTATCTACACGCCCGCCTTCATTTGGGCCTTTTTCAAATGTTCTTTTTAAATTAAAACTCTGAATTCCACTACATAGACTAAGGCTGCAGCCTGGTTTTTACAAACCCTGGAGGCTTTGGGAACTTATGTTTTTGTTAACATATTTTTTTTAAAGAATCATATTTTATTATTCATGTTTGTTGCTTGAAAAAAAAACCCAGGCTTGTTTTAACACTAGAGATATAATTATCTGCAGGAGATTGTTTCCTGGTTGTGGTGTTGATGGTTTATTTTTTAATTTGCATTTTATATTGGGGGTAGGGGTTTTTTCCATTTCTCAACTAATTGATATTTCTAAAGTAGCAGTAGCAGCTATTCTCCAGACACACACATCAGAAAGGAACAAGCCAGGAGTTAAATTTTCATGTGCAACATATAGTGACTTAGGAGCTAAAAACCAAAAGCCTGCCTGTTCCCCAGGCGCCCAATACAACCGTGGACTTGGGCCTTTGCAGTCACTCCTAATGAGGCATGGACCTTTTTTTTTTTTTTTTCTTCATTATTTTTGGATGAAATCTAGTTTCTGAGGTCATTTTGGGTCTGTCTTCTGTTTTGCTTTTATTAAAGGAAGGTTAAAAAAAGAAAAAGCGTTGGGAGCTGTGGCCGTCGGTGGGCACTCGCTGGGGGTTATTCCAGGCCAGTGGGCGCTGGTGTGGATGGACGGAGCTGCCCCTTTCAGTGTCTTGATCCACTCACTCTCTCTTTGCTCCTTCCCCCAAGGGCTCAATTGGCTTCCCAGGATTTCCAGGAGCCAACGGAGAGAAGGGCACACGGGTAAGAGCCGCTTTGTCTCGCCGCTTTGCTGGTTCCACACACACCCCTCCAAAGGAAGCTCCTTGGGCAGGACTTGGGGAACGCTCCGTTGCAGGTAGCTGCTGGGCTGGTGCTCGGGTTGCTTCTGCATGGAGGGGTTGCTCCAAGAAGGGTCATCCTACCCGTCCGCCGCCTGGGACCAGGTCCCCAGCGCAGGGAGCGGCAAGAGGCTCCCGACACTGGCTGTTGGGAGAGGAGGATGCCAGTAATAGCACAGTCAGCTCTGCAGACAGCAGCTTTCCAATTAAACACTGGAAATTTTTCCGTCAAGATATTTTAAGAGATTTCTCTGAACCTGAATCCTTCCCGCGCTGTCAGACTTTGCTCAGGGCACGAAGAGCTTTTTAATTAACAGTAATTATTGGAGATGGGTGAATCTGTTCAGAAGCAGCAAGAACTCTCTTTAGCCTAACTTGAGATTCAAAATGCATAGATGAAAACACTCTTACGGGTTCCTCCTTTTAATAAGTGGAGCTATTCTGAATTCATAAACACCCTGATAATGTGGGGGCTCCGTCCTCCAGACTTGTCTCTACCTCTTACCCCACCTCCACAGGCTTTGCTCCCAAGAAGGGATTGTCTAAATACACTGATGATTATTTTTTTTAATTTGTGGAAAACAAGTTTGAATTAGGGGATTCAGAGTACAAACATAAAGTTATTTTCTGCACCAGTTCTGGTCGCAGGGAAAAAAAAGGAGGGAGTGAGGAGAGCAAGTGGAATTAGTTTCCTTTTTACTCTCATTTAAATACAAATGACTTCTAACAGACGTGTTTGATAGGAGCCCAGAAAATATAAATCACTTTGCAGTGGATTAATATCAGGCCACTGAAATTTGGTTTATATCCCCCTCCTTTTTTTTTTTCCCCCCACTAAGTAATTTTCATTTCATCCTGAACTACAAATGCAGCATCCTCTCCCCTCCCTCCGCTCCTGCTGGGTGGGAGGAGGGAGGCCATGAATAAGGCAGCTGCCATGACAGCCTTGAATTCACTCTAGCCATATAATTACCACCTGCCTTATCAAATATACAGCAATAAAACCCTTGGGCTGGATTTTTGGGTGGTGTAAAAAAGGGCATCGGCATGGCAGCAGGGTGGAGACGTGCTGCTTTTGCATCCCTGAGCATCCGCATCCCTCTTCCTCCATCTGCTAATTTTATTCTGGTGGGACGGAGAGCCAGACCACTGGGATGGGAAACCTTTCCAGGAGCGGAGCAGGTACCAGGAGCTGGTCGTTGATGAGATGGGAAAAAACCTCAAGAGTTGAGCTGGTTGAGTTTTGGCAATGCCCAGCCTGAATGGGATTGAGGAGGGAGCAGGCGTGCTGGGAAGGTGTCCAACTTCAGGACCAAGCAATGATAAGACAAGAAAAGATAAAAAATCAGCAGTTTGCTCACTTTTATTCTAAATGAGCTTTGTACTCTTAGGAGGAGGTAGTGAGGATGCTTAGCTACACCTCCTGGCATGTCACGCATTTCTTTAGCTTAGGAATTCAAAAGGGGTTTTGGCATGTCAAGCCCAGCCTGGAAGGAGATGGGGCAGCTCGTGTTGTGCTGGCTTGGGAGCTGAGACACGTCTGGGCCAGGTCGGCTTTGGAGCACACCACGGTGGGGCTGGCACCGCCAGGCCAGCAGCCCCAAAACCTCTGGTGTAAAGGAAGGGAATTTGGGGAGAAATGAGGGGGTTTTATATGCGTGGGGAGCAGGGACTGGCACGCCGAGCCCCAGGGCAGAGCCAGGTCTAGCATGCCTCTGTCAAATAGAAATAAGTTGGTTTATTTTATGGTAATTTTAATTTATTTTTTTTTCTCCAATGTGCAATTGGACTATTTATGCCATTCCACACCCAGTCCAGCTGCATGCGCTTGTTTTATCGGTGTGTTTGCACGTGAGAGAGAAGGGTAGAGACAGAGAAGATTTTCATGGGCAAATCTCACCTTTACTGTAAGGAGCCCAGCTTGAACATATTTTAAGAGTAGGAAAAATACTGATTTTTCAGTACCTGTTTTGGTTATCCTTTTTTTTTTTTCTCCCAAGTATTCGATTTGAAATGAGTGCAAAGCAATTATATACAGAACGATAGACTGAGCTGGGATCACACCACACAAACCAAATGGAGACCATCAACTTAATTTAAGCCTCGTTGAGTTAAGCTTGATAAATCCCACTCTGTTTCTCCTAAGACCACTAAATTTGCTATTTTTATGAGCATGTCCACATGTAGTCAAGAAAGAGAGTTTCTAAGATTTGCTCCTCCAGTGTGTTGTGGAGTAACCCAATTTGCAGCTGAAACAACTAAAAATCATTTGTTTGTCTTTTCTTTTTACAAGGTATTACCATTATGCTATACAACGCAGTTGTTTATGTGTCCAAAATAATATGAATCACACGTTTCTCTTGCGATCATCATCATCCAGGAATTGAAATAAGCTTTCCAGCTCATTATTTCGGCAACACAAGTAGTCTTCCCAAGCCCTTAAATAATAAAAAGAAAGGTGAAAAGCAAAGGCAGAAGAGCAGCACCAGCTGATCCTGCCAGCGCAGGCAGCTGAATTTTGGTGCTGTCAGAGCTTGCAGCACTAAAGCTCTCCTAACCTGAAACCACAGCTTCTGGCTGTTCAGCTGCACCGAAGGGATGGCAAAGTTAAAAATGAGGGGGGGGGGGGGGGGGGGTTGGGGTTTTTTGA
>VYXH01008550.1:23594-67201 GCA_013397275.1 Burhinus bistriatus
GCGAGGTAAGGGGGGGGGGGGGGGGGGGGAGGTTGTTTGGTGTTTTTGGAGAAGTGTGACCTGTTAAATATCATGATAGTTTTGCCAGCGGCTGCTCGTTGCGGTGCCCGTTCTCACCCAGCTGCCCACAGCCGGAGGCGAGCTTGGATGAGCTTGCTTGGAGGTTTTCAAAACCTGATCATAAAATCAATAGTTAGACATGAATAAGTGGTCTTATTTTTAGAGCTAATAGGCCTCTGCCATTAGCACAGGGTAATAGATCTCCCTGCTTGCCCGTTCTGACAGAGCCTGGGGCACGTGTGGAGGTACCAAAATCCAGACCATTTATTTGGGTGCCTAGAAAATAATCTGAATTTAGATGCCTTTCCCTCGGTATGCCTATTTGAAAAATATAGGTCTGTGTACATTTACAGTGCTATATGAATTCTTCACAACAGTACACAGTGCTGTATGCATGATTAATGATAGCAATAACCAAGGGAAAATTTTGCTTAAAAATAGAATTGAAGAAGAAGGAGAGGAGTGTGTGGGGCTACCTGCAGGGAAGTGGCACACCCTCCTCTCCACCTGCTCTGAATTTAGCCTCCCGTAGCTGAAGGAAAACCAGCTGGAGCACTTTAAAATTATTTTTTTAATTAATTAAAAGACGTATGCCAGCAGGGTTTATTAAATGAAGCCGCAGAACAAGGAGGACTCAGCAGGACTAATTTTAGTAGCTTGAAGAAAGTTGATTGTAAAATTTTCCAGCTCCTGTTTTATGTTTGCCTGGTTAATGAGTGCCAAGTACGAGAAGGCAAGACTCTGAGGTGAGGGATTTGGGGCAGAAGATGGCAAGTGATATTTTAAGCATTCCGTGTTCCTTACACAGAAAGCAAGTCTTTCTCTCCCTTCCTTTAACAGATGATTGGGAACAATAGTGGACTGCGGGTCTGAAGGAAGAAAGTTAAACCTATGGGTGTTTTTTTAGTTACTTGACACTAGCCAAAATAGTGTTTTCAGGGAGCAAGCTCTAGGCCATTAGTTTTCTTTTAGGCGCAGGGTAATGGAGCTTAAAGTAATGTCAGATCTAGGACCCAGCCATCTCTGTCTTTTTTTCTGTCAGAATTAATCATGGTCCCCCGTTAGAGGAAGCTGAGTGCATCTGTCAGATCTCATAAGCCTGCTGCTTTGTTGCTGCTGCAGAACAGGATCTTAAATTACTTGTTTAGCACAAAGACGAAGAAAGATTTGTAAATATGTGGGGCAGCTTAATTGGCTTGTGTGGCATAAAAGAACTGCTCCGAGCAGGAGCCCTGCTCTGCTGCTGTCATTCCCTAAATATTTTACAGTACAGGTCTTGCAACACATGTGAGCATGGGGGTGAGCCAACCTGCCCTGCTCCCAGCCGGGGTGAGGACCAGCCCTTCCCCACGTGGGAGCTGGGTGAAGGGACCAGCAAAGATCAGCAGGAAAAGGGGTTGTAGGTTTTGGGGTGGCTGAGTTGAAGAGCTTTGGGCTGACTCTGGTGTGTTGGATGGTTTTTTAGGAGACTGCCTGGTTTGAGTGGGTGGCCTCATCTTTGACAGTCTTTGTGGTGTTTTAAAGGACTCGGGATACTTTTTCTTCAAAGATTCCTTCCCTCAAATGTTAGATGTAATCTGGGCATTGGGATTACCGTCCGGGCCTGTCTAGACATTATAAATAAAAATAATTAAAAGACTCGGGAGCCAAAAATAAACTTGCTGTTGACCTTTTCATTGCAGATGAGAACCGGGGAGGTTTTGGGGGCAGTTTGTGTGCAATAGGCTCCGTTGTGGGTTCAGCTGCTGTGAGCTCAGCCTGTGATGCTGGCCACTAACTCCTCTTCGTTTCTTTTTTCATTCCAGGGGACACCTGGCAAACCAGGTCCAAGGGGGCAGCGCGGTCCAACGGTAATGATCCATTTCTCCATTCTTGTGCATTTTGAAAGCTTGTTAAGGCCAGGGGAAAGTGTGATCTGATTTATGTCCTCACTGGGTAGGATCTGGCCTTCAGCAGTTAAAGCTAAGCAGAGGGGACACAGTGATTTGGGGCTGGGGCTCACCAGTGAACATGTTTAAGGTCATAAAAAGATCTGACCTCCAGTGGCAATGCTGAAGGCTCCTGTTATCCCCTTGCTGCTGGTGGGACAACTCGTTGACCTGGTGCAGCTCAGGCACTTGGGTGTTTTGCCTGATCACAATGCAGTGCTGCGGGTAGCAAGAAGGGCTAAAATGTCATCTTTTTTGTCTTTTTAAGGGTCCACGTGGGGAAAGAGGCCCTAGGGGAAGCACTGGGAAACCTGGCCCAAAGGTAAGGTTTTGGGGAGCCTAGTGGAATTGTGTCCCAAAAAGTGTTGGTATAATGAACCGTCTGGTTCATTGCCCTTCGTTTGGCTTCTCTCCTTTCTCCATTGCGTTTTGAAAACTGAGCCCTCCTGAGCTTCATTACCCAGCCAAATAGCTCATAACCCAACCATAACGTATATGCACGGGTCCTAAAAATGTGTTGGCCCACATTTCAGCAGGACATCAAGTGCATGCATGAATTAAGGACCATTGCAACCACAAGGGGAGGGAGCACCTCCACGTTGGGGACCAGCACAACCCTATGACCCACTGACGCTTCCCCTAAGCCCTATTTTTTGGTGTTTAAGTGTCATTTGAACCGCCTTAGAGGCCTTAGGCTGTGCCATGGGCAAAGAAGGGGCACATATTGCTGCTGGGCTCCAGAACCTTGCACCTTGCTGAGCCACTTTGCATGTGCGCTGTTCGCCCATGATTGGTCACTGGGAAAAACAGGTATTTTTCTGCCAGCCAATCTGGAGGCACACTCAGCTCCAGAACCTGCTGCAGAGACCGATTAAGTGACCATCAATCGCCGGGCATGATGGAAGCAAAGCTTTTGTAGCAAGACATTGTCACCACCGCGCTGCCAGCTTTAAAAATAAATGTCTCAGCTTTGTGTCGGCATGAATTTTTGATAAATACCTCATCTTTGCGGCGGCATTTATGTCTCAGAGGGAAGCCGTTATCTGGCGGAAATATCCTGAGCTCGCTGATGTTATCTTTCCTGTATTTTTATTAAGCGACGTGGGGGGAACGAGCAGCTGCTTGTTTGTCACTGGATGCTGCTCCTGATACAGAATGATTAATAGAGAGGGGCTGGGGGAGCCAGCAGGATGTGGTGTCACCGTGGGCTTTGGTGCCATTTGAAGTCTTTGTGCACAGCAACTGCAATGGTAATATATGTATTTTTAATGGTGTGTTGTTTTGTTTATCATAAAAGGGCAACTCCGGTGGTGATGGCCCCCCTGGTCCTCCTGGCGAAAGGGTAAGGCAAGCCGGTGGGGCTAAAGCAGGACTCAATCCAAGCCCATTAGTTTAACAGGGCAGACGAGGCGGGGTGGCAGGGCTGAGACAGTGCTGAGGGCTTTTTGCAGTGAGCATCCTTCCAAGTACCCTGTTAAGCAGAGAGGGGTGGGCAGCTCGCTGGAGCCAGGATGCAGCTTGGCATTCCTCAGTCAGCAAAAGAGAAAAATCTGTTTAGAAATCTGAGGTGAAACATGCTTGTGTGGAGAGAGGTCTTGCAAGTCACCTACAGCCCTTAGGTCCTCTGAGGAAGGCCTTGGGTGTCCTGTGTAAGCATCACTCCATGGGAAAAGGGAACAGTCACCCATGGGTTTTGTACAGCCAGCCAGAGCCCCAGTTTTCTGGAGGAGGGGGTACTCCAGGACCTCAGTCTGTGTTCCCTAGATTACAGCACACTTGGTGGAAAATACTGAAACAATGCAACTTTCGTGATTTTTTGCCACAATTTCTGCTTTTTTTTTTTTTTCCTGGGTTTGGTTTTGTTTGTAAATTTTCTACAAAATTGGCCAGGGAGAAAATATATGAAATTGGTCTCTGCTTTGCATCTGCTGGTTGTGACCACCGGGGCGAGGGGGGAGCTGCTGCTGCCGCCGCTCTGGGGAAGCAGCGCTCTGAAGGGCATCAGCTGCCTGCACCAGCAGCCCCAGGGCCACCAGCTCTCTTCTTTTTCATTCCCACATGAGCTGGTAGTTCCCAGGTGCTCTTAGTTGGGCTGGTATGGGAAAAGACCTATTTTTCATAGCACTGGGAGGCAAAGGCACAAAGCAGTTGATAGCCCTCTTCATGTTTACAGTGCTTTTTGCAGCTGGAGAGGCCACCTGCTTAAACATGCCCAGCGGTTTTTATCTCTCCATGCCCTTTTTTTCAAGGGATGGCCCCGTGCAGTTGCATCTCACGCTTTGGGGCATTTCTTTGGGGCAGAAGTACCTGGCTTTCCACATCTTTGTGCTCATCTGCTGTTTACACAGAGCTAGTATTTCATAGTGAAGTACTATAGGTTCCTTAACTATGTTTTCTGGCTTGTTTTGCATCCCAGGGACCACCAGGGCCTCAAGGACCGACTGGATTTCCTGGACCAAAAGGCCCCCCTGTAAGTAACTCTCTTTCTAGAACATGCAAAGAAATACATAAAGTCTTTCCCACCCAGCTGTGATTGCCTGTGCCAGCTCAGCCTTAGCTGCTTCTCTGACAAGCAATGACGTACCCAATAAAAGGCATTACTGAGACATCATGATAATAACCTGATGGTTTAAGATTTTAAATAGCCAAGTAAATTGTGGCTGATTATAAATGTTCATTTCCTAATGACTCAATATCGCTAGGATCTTTCATGGTTGCTCTGTTCTTTATTTTTCCTCTGTACACTGGGAGGACAGCACCACCAAGTAACACTTCTGTCTCTGCAATTATTATACACTGGTGGGGGATCTCAGAAACCTTTTTGGAGTGATTTCCTTCCCTGTGGTGGACAGCACGCTCCCGTTCTGGACCTGTAAGATAAATCTTTCCTTTGGGAGATGTATGGGAAAGGGTCATCTCTTTTAAGGTTCTGAGCACCTCATTTTCACTGTAAAATGGATGGGAATGAATGCAAGAAGGGAAGCAGGTTTGATTCAGTCCTTATCAGTTTTACTACTGAGCACTTGGGTCATGTTCCTTCTCACCCTGGTTTTCTGCTGTAGGGTCCTCCTGGGAAGGATGGATTGCCTGGTCACCCCGGACAGAGAGGAGAAACCGTAAGTAGCCAAAAATCTTAGGCAGATCATTAGTCCTGAATCTCGTCTTGCCGGTTGGTTTTTCTAAACCCTTCTGTGCAGCTGGGGAGATGTGGCCACACATTTGGTTTCCCTGGAGGTCTGTGTCTCTTCAGCTGCACGGGATGGTCTACGGGAAGCAACCCTCTTCTGAGCAGGACAGGTCGGTCTAATGATGATTTCTGTGAAGGTTGTGCCCCAACTCCTCTCTCTGTCCCTTTAGTAGATTGTGGAGGTCAACATGTGCATCGTGCACAGAGAAAATCTGAGTGGAGAGATGTAGTGATGCCAATGACCGGCATTGGAGGCAGTTGGGTTTCTGCCATGACGGGTGCTGCAGAGGCAGCTCCTGCCGAGGTGGGAGGATGTTGGCTGGGACTGAGTCTGAGTCAGCACCAGCACTCGGTGTGGCACTTGCTTTCGGGAGGTGGAGAAGCAGCTGGGGGGTGATTTCTGAGCAGCCCCTGCAGAAGGGCTCTGTGCCCAAGGACTCGCTGAAGTGCTTGTCCCTTTGCCCTCCCAAGGGGGAAGGCTGTGCCTCCGCTCTTTGGCGTATTATGGGTAACTTCTGTGCTTTCTTTCCCACTCCGTCCTTTGGAGAGGCACAGGTTTTGCATCCCACTATTCCAGAGACAGAACTCAAGGGCTGTGAGAGCAGAAATTTTTCACGCAAGATGGGCTCCGTCCTTCACAAGTTCAGCTTTCCGCAGCCAGCTGCGTTAGGTCAGGGCCAGTTTTGTTTTCTCTGGAACCTGCAGTAGGGTGAAATAAACGCTTTTCACTTCTTGATGCACCATGGGGCCAACGCCAGGAACTGTTGCATAGAGTTACAGAGAGAGTAAGAGTTACAGCCCAGTTTTGGCAGTACTTGTTTTGAGAGGAAGGCAATTCCTGGCCAAGATGAGTGGTGCAATGGTTTTGCTCTAGTTTTTCTGTCCGCGCCGTGTATCAGCCGCCTTAGCTGCCTTAGCACCCGAGTAAGAAGAGCATCTCTGCTGACGCTGCCTTTTAGCCAAAGCTATGCACAAGGGCCTCACCAAGTTTTGTTTAAGCCCCCTTCAGCAATAATTCCTTGCTGCAACCCAGTGAGCGGCTCCTGGCTGTTTAGGTACCTCACTGTGTCGTACGCATACTGCTTTGTCCGTTTTAAAAGGTTTTGTTGCACAGATGTAATCATTGTTTCTCACCAAAGGAGAACGATGAGGCATGTGGAAGGTATGATACCCTGGCTCTCGTGTGTCTCTGGTGGTCTGTTCTCTGCACTTTTTTTGCTTGAAGGATACCCTAAGCAAAAATGACCCCCCTGCTATGTATTCCTCTGCATGCAGTAATTAGTATTCTTCTGTTTGGCATTTTTGGGGATGTTTATCCTGTTTCCTTGGCTGTTTACAATCCAGCTCATTCGCTGTTGTTGGTACGTCCCTCTCCCCAACACTGCATGCTGCATGTTAGCAGATAGACTCTTTGTTCTGTGTTTATTTTACAGGAAAAAAAAACCCACCAATTTTCTCTACTCAGCTTTGCATTTTTCTCCACTGCCTTTCCTAGCAAATGAGCATTAAAAAGGCTTTGCACATTTCGCATTTTTTGCCCTCAGCTTACCACACAACAATTTAATTAACTTGCCTGGCATTTGCTAAGCAAGGCAATGCAAATACTGCTCAGCGCAATGCCGGATATTTATTTACACTCCATAAGTCTGACTTTAAGGTGATGGTTCTGGTATTTTTGAACACGCAGTCCTCAGGTCAGGATTAACTTAAAGGTGAAAAGAAGAGTTTTCACCTGCCAGAGCCTGACAGTGACATTTAGTCTTCCTTCCCCGAGTTATCTATGACATCCAGGACACCTGCATTCAGATTAGAAGCAGCAGTAAAAACTTTGCTTACCTCTGCTGTTACTGACTTTTGAGACTGGAATAAAGCATCAAACTCCAAGTCTGCATGAATATGAATGGCAAATGGGCTTTCAATTATTTGGGGTCTGAAAGTATTCCTTAGTCGCTTTCTTAACTCATTGCTGCAGTAGCTTGCCTATCACAGGAAAATGCTTCCAGAAAGCCAGAAGTCTGTTAATCTGTGCCATCAACAAGCTTGCAAAAATCACTTTCCCTTGCATCCTCTTGGGCTGCATGCAGGCATGCAGACCCAGGTAGCAGAAGTCCCTTTTTTGTCCCCGTTTCCTTACACAGTGCTAAAAAGCGAGGCTAGAAACATAAAAATGAATTAAATACTATTTCCACATCAGTAGCCTTGTTAGCTCACTCTGTGCCTTCATGCAAGAAAACCTAGACTTGAAATCTGTGTGTCAAATAGTTCCCTTTATTTTACTTTTCATTTAGTAGCAAATAGGCATGCTGAAAGATACTGAAATATTTGGCCATATTGAATTTAAAAAGATGGGATCGAAAAAAGAAAAATGCTAAAAACTCTGCATCCAAGGCTCAGACAGGATAAAAGGAAACCCTTTTCTTCAGATTAATAAGAAAAATCCTCCACTGAACTGGCTGAAATATTTTTCTACGATAAGAGTTTAAATCATACATCCATTTCACAAAGATGTTCTGCCATTTCCCCATCAATGACAGGATATTTTCTGTGCTCTGCAGACACCTAGAATAGCATTGAGTAGGTTTTTTTAGCATGACACATTACCGTTGGCTTGGGATTTATCTGATCCTCTTTTGTGGCAATGAGAAAATAGCCTGTATGCCCTAAATGACATTTCTTAAGCTTGTCAGCGTGCTATAGTAAGAACGATAATTAATGTACTTTTTAAAGAGTGGCTTAGGAGAACTAAACAATTGCAGTGGTGATAGTTCGTTATTGTCCCTCTTCAAAATGTCATTATAAGTAGCTGTTATGGAGACTTTGCTACTCATCAGCATTTGGAGAGAAACACATTTGTGATTTCTTTCAACAGACGTTGATGAAGGAAATAAAGCTTCCTCAGCCCCCAAGGCCTGGTGGGTTGTGGGCTTCAGCGGGGCTGGAGATTGGTGCTGCCAGTGCCGAAAGTGGAAGATGGTCACTTAGCCTCCGAGCTCCTGGGAGCTAAGCCTAAAAAAGAGCTGAGCCTAAACCAGAACAGGGAGCAGGAGAAGGAACATGGTTATTAAGAACTGTGCAGCATGACGAAACTCACACATTCTGACTTTTGAATAGCCATTTCTTCTATAAGATTTATGAGTGTAGCAGGTGTTTTTATATATATGGCCAGTCCTTCAGCTAAACCACAGTAGCTCCATCAAAACAGCAGAGCTGAGTTTTGAGAATCCCTTTTTTTTCCTCTGTTTCATCCCTGTATAAATGTACAAATACACATTTCCCACTTTCTATTTGACTTCTTGTTTCTTTTGTCTTTGGGTGTCCACCCGTTCCTGGTCAGTAGTTTCACCAGAGAAGGAGCAGTCGGGTGGAAGCCTGTGACCCTCGCTGGGGCACTCCTTGGCAGAAGTGTCATCTCTGTCTTTTCCCTCTCTCTAACAGGGTTTCCAAGGCAAGACTGGCCCTCCAGGACCTCCTGGTGTCGTAGGCCCTCAGGTAAGAAACAAATACTCGTGCTTGCACCAGCCCTCTGCAGCCCATCTTCACCGATTCGGCACAGCAGACTCTCGCAGCTCTGATGGCTCAGCTGGAGCTGCTGAGACCACAGGTTATACAGCACAGAGGCTCCTCTTCCAGGGAAGGCGAAGTCACGTCAAAGCAAGCTTGATGGCTTTGACATTCCTGGCCAGGGTGTGAAATCATAGAATGGTTAGCATTGGAAGGGACCTTAAAAATCTAGTTCCAACCCCGCTGCCACGGGCAGGGACACCTTCCAACTGGACCAGATTGCTTAAAGTCCCATCCAGCCTGGCCTGGAAATACCCCAAGAGGTCCCAGCCCACCTTGTCGAGGCATCGGGATGGCATTTAGGCAACATGCTTGAAGGCTGCTGTAAAGAAGGTGGCTCCTCTGAACTTAATGGAGCTACCTTGGTGTGAAGTTGATGTAGGATGAGAGAGAGTCCAGCTACATGCAACCTGACCAAAAGACCTTCAGTAAGCAGCGTGTTAAATGTGATCTCAAGGGCTGTACAGCTCCTGGGGCATTCAGGGCAGGGTAAGCATGATGCAAGAGTGTTCTTACATGTTGTCATGAAGAAATGCATCCCTCTTTAATATAAAGTGCTGCTAGATTCTGTCAGAGTTGGGCTATTTTTCTTTTAGTCACAATGAACTTGGTGCAATCTGGAAATAGTAACTATTCAACCAGAATTTTTACCCCTTAAATACAGACATGCAAGTCTCGTGAGTCAGTTTTGTAGGCAGAGTCCTAGACTAAGTGGGGCTGGCTTTGGGTTGAGTCTTCTTTCCTGAACTGCTGGGGAGGTTGCTCTTTAATAAGAAAGTAATTAATTTGTCCTCTTTAATGATTTGTAAATTCCCTGATTAGGGGCAATTCCCTGACTGTGTCTGTCTTCTCAAGTGCAAATTAGGTTCTATGGCACTTTTAGTTGGCTCTGCTGCGCGTAGTTAGCATGATGTGTGGTTGCTGAGTGATCACGATGTTATCGTTCCACTTACACTAAGTGGCACCCTGCAGCATGACATGAATTACAACTGCCATCCCAGCGGACGTCAGCGTGCAGGAACGTTATAGTCTTGTGCATATGGCTTTTGTCCTCCTCCAAAATGGGCCACTTGGGAACCTTCTGCACTGGGCCTTATGCTGTGCTCATCACCATTAGTGCCCGCGTACGGCACAGAGGCAGTCAGTAATTGCCGTGTAGTATAAGCCTAATCCATTATTTATGCCCCATATAAGGAAGAATCAGCATGAATGTAGAGTACTTAGGAAGTTTTCAATTAAAAAAAAAAAAAAACCTAAGCATAATAATTGTAGTAATAATATCTCACTTATGTAAACAGAGATTCCCAACGCCTCTAGTCTGTCAAGCACAATGTTGCCCATTTCCAAAACAAGATCCCTTTAGATGCCAAAGGAGGCATCTCTGCAGGGATTCCTGATGGCACTGCAGTGGACAGCTAAGGGAAAGAGCATCTTCCATCCCATTACAACCTAAAGGAATAAACTGATAGCCTGCACCTCCGCCTTCATTGTTTGCTCTGCTGATACCCACCACCTTTTCTCCCATCTCTGTTTGTCCAGGGTCCAACTGGTGAGACTGGGCCAATGGGTGAGCGGGGACATCCAGGCCCTCCAGGTCCCCCGGGTGAACAAGGTCTTCCTGGCCTCACTGGAAAAGAAGGGACCAAGGTAGGGAGCAGCAGCCTACTGAATTCACCCTCCTTGCAAACCTGGATGCCTGCGTCTCTCCCAGAGATGGAGAGGGATGATTCAGAACAGACACGATGTTTCTCAGTGTCTCATCACGACTTGAGCCTGGAGGGAGGAGCCAGGTCTCTATGGAGTCTGCAGATCGTTTATCACTGTCATTGCAGGGGGACCCTGGTCCCGCCGGCCTCCCAGGGAAGGACGGTCCCCCCGGCTTGCGAGGCTTCCCCGGAGAGAGGGGTCTCCCTGGCCCCATTGTGAGTAGAGGCTGCCCAGTCCTTCCTGTGGGAAGGATGCCCAGGCAGTGCAGCACCCACCTCCCAAAATGACTTTGTTTTCCTCCCTCCAGGGTGCTCCAGGGCTGAAAGGCAACGAAGGTCCCCCAGGCCCCCCAGGTCCAGCAGTGAGTATCCTTGCCCTTACAGGCACCACCTAATGCATTTACGAGCTTGGCAAGCCAAAACAGAGGGTTAGTCATGGCTCAGTGCTTTATCCATTATTTCCTTTGCACTAACTAACAATTTGCTGGATATTGCTTTATTTTACAAGACACGTGTCATAGCTCAGTCATTTTGTGGTGTCAGCTATGAACATATGTGACAAGCTGAGAGAACCGGAATGATTCAGGACGCTGAGAATTTTGCCTGTAAGCCACCTGCTTTCCCACTGAAAGTTGTCCCCACTTGAGATTCACGCTCAGTGCAGCTTTCCTGGAAGAAAATATTCATCATCCAACCCTCCCTGCTGCATTAGCTGTGATGTGGCTCATGCTCTTGTTCCAAGCTCATAATGTGCCCACAGGAACTGAGATCTCTGCACCATCCAGAGGAGAACCCAGCCTTTCCAGGGATTTTAATTAAAGACAGACCTACAGGACCCCTTAGGCTGATGGTACCAAGTCATCACATGGCAGTCACCCCATCAAATGTTGTTCACTTACTGACAATCCATTTGCAGCATCCTACTGCTGGATTTATTTCTTCTGTATATAGATAAAGCTTGATACTCCAGTTAATGCTTCCTTCCTTCTTCTCCAAACAGGGCTCTCCTGGCGAGCGTGGTCCCGCAGGGTCAGCCGGCCCGATAGGCTTGCCAGGGCGACCTGGCCCCCAGGGACCTCCGGGACCTGCAGGTGAAAAGGGAGCCCCAGTAAGTACCAGTATAAAGATTAACAGCTGTGGATCAAATAGAAATGTGTACAGTACATGGAGACATTCCCTGGGGTAGGTGTGTAAAAGATTTTTTAAAAATAAAAGGAATTAATTAGAAAGGAATTTTCTCATCTTGGGTGCATCAAACCACTGAACTTTAGCTGCTCAACTGCCCCGTTTGTGACACTCATGATCTCAAAAATGGATGTGATCCCAGGGACCAAAGTGTCTTCAGGCAATGGGAAGGGATGAGGACTTAACAGGTGAAATGACAAGCCTCTGTGACCTCCTAGTGACAAACAGCCAAAGGATGGGCCTCTGGCCAGAGAAGTGAGCCAACCCCATCACTGCTTACAAGGGTGCAACAGCTGCAGCAATTTCCACTGAACCCAAATAAATCCCGGCCAAGGAGCAGCACAGGAAGGTGCTGCGGAGGTTTCAGCTCTGCTTCCCAGGATGCTGTGTGCTGCCGCAGCATCAACATTCCCAGGCATCCCGCTGGCGCCCGTGGAAAGAGCTGCTCTCAGCGGGAGCCCGAACAGAGCGCGGCTGAGTCCTGCCATATGGTCCCTCTCCTGAGCCTTCACCAGCCAGCCCGCGCAAACTCTCACGTCTTTCACTCCCCAGGCACACGCGTGACATTTCACGCGCGGGCAGGAGAGAGTGGGCTGGGATGACTATTTCTGTCCCTGAAGAGCACAGCACCGTGACAGTCCCGACGAGGAAGGCTGAGCCTCAAATTCACACCCAAATGGTTTTGCCAGGGACTTTGGGGCTGCCTGCCTCAAACTTCGGCTCAGCTTCAGACCCAGCAAAAGGAGCAAATGCCAGCATCGGGGATTTCAGACTACATGAGGACACTTATGGTGATTGATTGTTGTTATCAAATGTGTTTATCAGCCACTGTATTCCACACTTGCTGGCTTATTAGAAACTCCAGCAGCTAGTCCAGAGGCAAGAATTTCCTGGTGAATCAGCTTTATGAACATCTGTTCTGCCAAGTATCTATATGATGTATCAGTGAATAGATGAATAGGCAATTTATGTGGTGTCTAATTATTCAGAAGAGAGCATCCAGGATTCACATGCAATTAAATTATGTGCAAGGAAATGGAAAAATATTCACTGTTCAGTTCCTATAAACAAACAAAATTCGATTGAAGGCTCTAGATCTGAGAAATACGAGTAGATTTTTAAGCAGGAGGCTGGCAGAAATTGCTTTATTCACTTCAAGTGTTTTCCCTTGTCCAGAAGCTCAGGAGGGAGCTCCGGGCCTCCTGAGAAACCCCCATTAGTTGGGGATCAGTCAGGGAGGGAGCAGGCACAGAATCAATAAAAACTGGAGTGTGGGAATAAAAATTAGTTGGGGTCTTGTTTGTTATCCAGAGAGAGATGGCAGAGGGTTCAGATTAAATCTGATTATATCGCTATAGCAGCGAAATTGCAGCTGTGATCTGGGTATTCACCGTTTAGATTTGTTTGTTCTTTCTTTATCTCCCGAGATAGAAATTTTGTCGTTCCAGACAGCGAGCACAGACAGCCTGATGAAATATCAGCTGGAAACTGGTTTTGCTATACATGCCTGTATAGTCAGGGGTCATTAGCAGCTGAATAAAATGTTAATGGGATGTAATGGGTTGCTGGGAGGGTGGAGGGAGAGCTCTGTGTGACCTGCCTGATTGTTCTGCTTCCAGGGTGAGAAGGGTCCTCAAGGACCGGCTGGCCGGGATGGCATCCAGGGCCCGGTGGGACTTCCAGGTCCAGCAGGTCCTGTCGGACCTCCTGGAGAGGATGGAGACAAGGTGGGAGCAGCTCTGTGCTGGGCAGGGTCGCTCGGGGAAGGAACTGGGCAACGTGCCCCATTGCCACCACGCTGCTTCCACCTCATCGGGTTGGATGTGCTACTGGTCGTAACGCGGGGATATTTTACAGCGTTTGCAACCCCGTGAGATCAGCAGCGTCCGATTGGGGAGCAGCAGGCAGACGGGGCTGCATGTGCTCTGCCAGCCACCCCACTTCTGAAATCCAGTTAGCCTCCCCCAAAGCCTGTAGCAGGTGGCCTGCCCACGGGTGCCTGACCTTTCCAAATTAATTACCTTTCCCCACTTTCTCGTTAAGCCCCTCCGGACTGGAGGATTCTTAAAAAACATTAGCTGGGACAAATCACTCATCGCTGCTAACAAGGTCTGCAAAATGATGCTTCTTGCATCGCACAGCAGCTAGGGGAGGTTTTAGGATGTAAAAGGGTTTGGTTACACCTGGAGTGGCCAAATCTCTGGCCTTTTTCAGAACATTCTGGAGTATTTCTGTGGGAATTGGTATCTTTGGGATGAGGGTGCAGACCTACGGGACTATTGCTTGCACGTTGAGATATGGAAAGTGGTCACCAAGTGAACTAACTGTGCCCCTTTGTACCTGGCAGGGCGAGATCGGGGAGCCTGGCCAGAAGGGCAGCAAGGGCGACAAAGGAGAGCAGGTGAGTGGGGTGGACATCGTCGTAGCTGCTTCCCTGGAGGAGTGTGGCTATGCTGTGGGACTTGCTGGAAACAGAAAACAATATTATTTTAATTTCTATCATTGCTTCATCTTCCTTTGCTTCATAAAATACCCACACGATGTAAAAAAGGGAGAGTGCCTGAAGTGTGAGCCTCCCGCTCCTAGGAACACACTGAGATGTTTCCGTGTCACCCATGTACTGTGTAAATATCTGTGAAATGTTACCAGCCCTTGCCATTAAAGTTGGGTGTTCAGCTGTAGTTCCTTTTCGAGTTGCATGCAGCCCACTGAAGCACCCTTTATGTGTTGCTTGGGACCTGAGGAAGATAAATCACACATAAGTATCTAGGTAGAACTGAGTGCTGTGATATTGGTTTGCTGGAGCAAAAATGCATTTAGAAGTATCTGCTGTGCCATTGGCACTAGGGCTTGAGGGATGCTGGTGTGTCCAGAGAGACTTGACCCTGTCCTCACTCTTTTTTTTGGGAATCAATGGACATTTAATGGAGGCTGTGTTGGAGGGCATCACTCTGTGCTCCTAATGGTGACATTGCACTTATGTTTCATGACAGGGTCCACCAGGTCCTACCGGCCCGCAGGGTCCAATCGGTCAGCCTGGCCCAGCTGTGAGTATTGTCCCCTGTTAGCAGAAACCTTCTTTCTTACCATAAAATCTCCTGAGAAGCAGTGCAAGGATTGGCAGTCTCTGCCTAGCACTGCTGATGCCCAACCCATGAGTAGGGCATTGTCGCTGGCTGCGGCAGGAGGTGGTGGGGATTGAACTTTGCATCTGCCTTGTGTCTTTGCCAAGCTGTGTTAGACCCTTTCCTCATAGGGTGCCGATGGAGAGCCAGGTCCCAGAGGACAGCAAGGCCTCTTTGGTCAGAAAGGTGATGAAGGACCCCGAGGTTTCCCTGGTCCCCCCGGCCCAGTGGGCTTGCAGGTAATTTGCAGCATTGAGGGAGGACTTAGGGTAATGAGAGTTGGAGCTCCACCTGAGATGTTCACAGCTAAAACTCATCCCCTCCACCTCCACAGGGCTTGCCTGGACCTCCTGGTGAGAAGGGAGAAACAGGTGACGTTGGGCAAATGGTAAGATGCTTTCATAATTCTTTATTCATCACTGACAGACGTTACTCCAAGAAACATGCCTTAAATTTCTCTCCCCTTTCTCTTAGGGCCCGCCAGGCCCACCTGGACCTAGAGGTCCATCTGGACCACCAGGAGCAGATGGTCCACAGGGTCCTCCAGGGGGAATAGGAAATCCTGGTGCAGTAGGAGAGAAGGTAAAGCATCCAGACAAACTTGATTGAAGCCTGCAGGAGTTTGTAACAACAGTCATGCAGGGGCTTTGCTACCTCAGCAGAAAACTTGGCACCCTGAAGAAATATAAGTGTGCTCATCCTCTTTTCCCCTCTACAGGGTGAACCTGGTGAATCGGGTGAGCCTGGTCTTCCTGGCGAGGTTGGCCTCCCGGTAAGTACGCTACAGGGTGGCTCTTGCTGTGATGGAGAAGAGTTTTTCTTCAGTGGTGTCCCCTGAGGAGCTGATTGAAGGGGTGACAGAGAGGCACAGACGTGGATGGGTCTGCAGGGACTGAACCAGCCACATCCTTGATTTGGGTGTTGGGTGACACATTGCCATGTTACTGGGTATTTATAGCATAACGTTTAGTCACCAAACATGGGCAACCCACGGCTGAACAACATGAACACCAGTTAATCTTTGTGGGAAGGGACTGCTAAATCATGTCCTCGTGTTTTGAGGTACAAATAGAGCTTCTTTCTCAGGATCGATTAAAAGATAATTAGAGACTAGTAAGTTGTTTTCCTGGATAATAGAAACACCCTTTTTCCTTTGCAGGGTCCTAAAGGTGAAAGAGGTGAAAAAGGTGAAGCAGGTCCCTCTGGTGCTGCTGGTCCACCTGGCCCCAAAGGTCCACCAGGTGATGATGGTCCCAAAGGCAGCCCTGTAAGTACTCCCTCCTGTCCAAGCAGTGCTTCCTTGTCTTGCCCAGCAGAGTTCTGCATGAAAGGATGTTTTCCAGAGATTTTTGTGGAAATTTAAAACAGTTTACCAGCCAGAGAATGGCTCCTCTAATGATATGTGATATTAGTCCCCTTCCTTTAGGGTGCTAATGAGGAAAAGACCCAGTTGTGTACCATATCTTCCAGCAATACTTGAATTATTAGTCCTTTTTGCAGGCTATCGGAAAACTCACCCCTATAGAGGGGGCCTGCAGTAAGTTTACTTTGCACTTGAGTTTATGCATTGCCAAGGTCCTCTGGCCCAGAGCGAAGCTTCTGAAATAGCGCAGAGGAGATTTACATGAATCTGGGAGTTGTACCTCTAGGGTCAGATCCCTGCCGATGCTAATTGCTGTAGTTCTATTGAAGCCAATAGAGCTATACAGATTTATACCAGATGACAATGGTGCAGTATTTATCTCGCCGGCTTCTTTGATGCTTGCTGGCTGAAGAAATTTATTATGCGATAAGCAAAGATGGCATGAAACAGCAGAGGAGGCAGGGGAGTTAGTCATCTCTCTTAACAGATGGGTTTTGGGATATCGCATTATTGGTTGAATCCTATTGTCTGAACGCTGGTCTCAGAATCATTTGAAGTGCACAATAGACATTGTACGAAGAAGAATGTGAAGTGGTTTAGTCATTAAATGCTTTGAGAAGATCTTCGTATGAAAAATGTTACACATCATGTAGTAAGTAAAAGCAAAATCTTCTAATCTGCCCATTCCCCAAAGGTGCAAGGATTTTGCTGTCACTTGTCCAATGTATTTAGGAAAAAGTAGGTGAAAGTCCCAGCATTGACACTGGAGCTTTGTGTAGTCTGGATGCAGAGCTGAACTGGTGGCTGTGACAGGATGAAATTACTGAAGATGCAAAGATGGGATGTGATCTGGGATTGTGTCTGAGGGTAGGGAATTGGGGTTTGCTCCATAGGGTGACTCCCTGTGTTGGCACTGGGGTAGCAGGCACTAGTGGTCTGCAATTCTCCAGATGCAATATCTCTGACTTGGGGATATCTTTCTTCTCTCTTTGCAGGGTCCAGTTGGTTTCCCTGGTGACCCTGGTCCTCCTGGAGAACCTGGTCCAGCTGTAAGTGTTTGTCTCACAGAAGGGCAGTTAGGTGCCTCCCCTTGGTTTTGTGAAATACGACTATGTGCTGTTCATTCACTAGCAACTCCTCTGGCACAGACTCTTCCTTTACTTGGGAATAAGTAGGAAGTCCTACCATAAGACTGTCTGACCTTGCTACAACCTTTGGGGCAGTAGATATATGAATGCTGCTGTCCACAGTGTTTGACACAGGACATTTGCTGTTGCCAGTGTTCTCAAAAGGAGATGGGAAGGGATGGTGCCCAGTGACATGAAGACTAGCTGAACCATACCTGCTGCTGCTAACACTCTGCTCAACTCTATTCGTACCCTAAATACATCTGCTTGTTTCTTTCTTCTTCCTTTTTAGGGTCAAGATGGTCCCCCTGGTGACAAAGGTGATGATGGTGAACCTGGACAGACTGTGAGTAATTGGATAGATGAGATCTTTTCCCCATCAGTGCCCACAGTTTCTGTGAGCACGTCCAAGAACTTTTAACACAGGACACACAGCATCTAATTCCCACCAGCTTCTGCTGCACTGGTCCCCTGATGACTGTCCCTCCTGTCTGTGTCAGCCTGGCTGCTGCCGTCCATCCAGGCTGCTCAGCAATACATCCTGAAAGCAAAACTTAACTTATGGAAAAACAAAGTCAAAGTCTTTCATTTTAACTTTGCCGTGCCTTATGGTGTTGCATGGTGGGAAGGGCTAAAACAAGATACCACCTGCACCCCCGAGGAGGTGTTGGGAGTTGTACTGGCCACCCACGCCTCAGCTTAGCACAAACTCTACATCTCAACTCGAATTTTACATGTTTGCTCCTCCTTCCCGTGTCTTGAGGTGCAGTTATGGCTTGTTCTCCCCTCTCTATCTAGGGTTCCCCTGGTCCCACGGGAGAGCCAGGCCCCTCTGGACCTCCAGGAAAAAGGGTAAGCTGATTGTTTAGGAGTATTTTTCCAAATGTATTTATATTGACTTTTTGAAACTAATGTTATTACTAGGTCTACAGTAAATGCAAGGCAGTAGCATGTAAAGTAAATAATAATAATAAAAAAAGAAATTGATGCACCATCCACAGCCATTGGAAATTGATGGGAAGTTGTCAACCAAATCCCATGGATTTTTTTGATATTTTAACACCCAAAAGAAAATACAAGTGTGAGGTGCTCCTGCTCTTCCTGCCTTGCTGGCAGAGCCCAGGGATTCATTTAGCAAGAAGCTAATTTAAAAAGCTTTTCAGAGATGTTTGTCTCCGTTTTGTCTTCTTCCCTGGGGCTGTAGCATCATTCTGATAATTCCAACAGAACATTTCAGATCAGTGTGATCTAATTGTGTTTTGCATCTATTTCGTGCTTTCTCTAGGGCCCTCCTGGTCCAGCTGGTCCTGAAGGAAGGCAAGGAGAGAAAGGAGCCAAGGTAAGAGCTGAATGGGATTTCACTTATACCACGTCTTTTGTATGCCAAAAGGATCCCCCTCTGACAACGTTGGTGTTTGAATGACAGTTATTTGATTTTCCTGTGTATTACAACAAATTAGCCTGAATTTGGGGCCATTGGCCTCAAATCTAAGCTTATGTTTCATCTTCTAACAAACTCTATGGAGATAATTAGAGCTTGGTAAGGTCATGGGAAAGTTTTTCTCCTTTTGAAATGACAAAGTGCCGTATTTGGCAATTTAATATGTTGTAAATAAGATGGCATGCACAGCCCTACGTCCTTTCCCAGGGCAAACACAGCATTATTGGACCATGATTGTTTTGGTAGGGGTGGTGGGGAAATGTAGAGCGGGATGGCAAATTATAGAGCAATTGTTGCGGCAGCTGCAGGAATGCTGATGGTGGAGGATGTCCTCTGCTAGCTCATCTCCCAGGACCAAACCCAGGAAAGCTTCCTGCTCTGGAGAACTCGCAGCCAAAGGGCGGTTCCTGCTGGAAATCAGCAGAAATAGGCAAGGCTAGTGAAGTGAAGTGATAGGCAAGTGAAGGAGTTTGGAGACTTGTCCTTACCCTTGCGCATAAGGGATAGGGAGCAGAAGGAAAAATCAATGGACAGAAAGTCTTACATGCTTTGTGTGGAATTGCATTCACTCTGTGACGTCCTGGCAGCAGCCACAGTCTGTGTGAGAAGATCGTTTGATGCCCCAATGCAAATTAAACCATGCTGCCTCTTGCATCTAGGGTGAAGCTGGTTTGGAAGGACCTCCTGGGAAGACTGGCCCAATTGGTCCCCAAGGTGCTCCAGGGAAGCCTGGCCCCGATGGCCTTCGAGGGATTCCTGGTCCAGTCGTGAGTATTCCCAAACTGAGCAAAGTCTGAGAAAGCTTCTGGGCAGGGTTGTTCCTGGTGCTTTACCATAACCCGTTTGCTTTGGAAGATGCCTTTCTCCCAGTGTGATGTTCTGTCTGTGCTTAAGTGCCTGACAGCAGATAAAACATCTGTAGTGGAAATAGCATAACGGTGAATATCATCTCCTGGCATGTTTTATTTGAGCCTTAGTTCTGCTCACCTGCTCTCTGGGGTAACATTTCCATGAGCTGCAAAGTCCCTTTTCCAGTAGAGATTTGAGCATGAAAGGAAAAGAAATCCTTTTGCTTTTACCCACCTGTGTGAAGCCAGGGCAAACATTCCTTGGCACAGGGACCACATGAGGATGGGTGAATAATCCCAGCTGGAAGCACTGCTATTGTGAATGATGGGTTTGACGGAATTGCACTGTTTTACAGGGTGAACAAGGTCTCCCAGGATCCCCTGGCCCAGACGGTCCTCCAGGCCCAATGGTATGTCCAGACCATCAAATTCCATGGGTTTTTGAAAAGGGTGAATATACATTTGCATGAATTCATTCTCTCTTTTGTTTTTCCCCCTGTCTCCCAAAGGGCCCGCCGGGTTTGCCTGGTCTTAAAGGAGACTCTGGTCCTAAAGGGGAGAAGGTGAGAATGGCACACACTAACTCACTGCGTGACCTGATGCCCATGTCTGGGTGTGGAGGAAAAAATGCCATTGTAGAGGAGTCCTGCAGCTGGCAGAACAAGTCTGAGAAGAGCCACCAGCCTCAAGTGCTCTTTCTCATACTGTGGAAGCATTGGACAGGTCTTTAGAGGAGAGATGGAGGGTTGTGAGTGTGCCCCAGGGGTTGAACTGGGTTATGCTATGGGTGAGCGTGTGCCACCACCCATCTGGATCCAAGACCAGATTTCCCATCCCCATATCACCAGCATTGATGACAAAGAGGCAACATGGAGGAGCTGAATTCCTCTATGCCAGTCCTTGCAGTCCATGGCAGCTCTAGTTGTTGGGGCTGCCTGAATGCAGACGCTTTACCAGGGGTCATAGGGGGGTGCAGACACCTGGCGTGCTTTAAGGCATTGTTTTCAGCATTGTAGAAATGTATGCAATATACGTTAGTGCATGAAATGAGCAGGTGCTCCAGCACAGCACTTGTCGTTCTATATTTGTAGTATTTTCTGTTGCAAAAAGCTAGTGCTTTGCTCTGCTCTGCCACTTCCAGGTGTCAGGGATAGCTACAAACTCCTATCACCTTGCTTAGATATTTGGGTTTGTACCTAGAAAAGTCTTTGCTGGGTAGCTTTGGCGTTCAGTTACCTCCAGCAAGAGATCATAATTAACATCTGCTGTTCTCCCCTAGGGTCATCCAGGTTTAATTGGTCTTATTGGACCGCCAGGAGAGCAGGGAGAAAAAGGTGACAGAGGTCTCCCAGGCCCCCAGGGCTCAGCAGGACCTAAGGGAGAACAGGTAAATATTCCATAAGACCTTAATTAGATGTGCTTTTGAGCCGTGTGGTTTGCTGACTTTGAGCAGGTACGGCATAGCAGAAATGGTCAAGGAGACTCAATTAGCAGGAGACTCTTGCTAATTTCTGAAGGAATATTTTCTATGTTACTGTAGTTTATTCTACACATGAAATATAGAGATGCTCCAAAATGATCCCTTTTAGTGGAAAGCAGATTCTCAAGGGTCATATGAAAAGAATTTAATAGACTTGGAGGGATGGTAACATTAAATATGCATCTAGAGGACTAAATTTTAAAACTGTGTGCATAAATGAGATATGAGGGTCCCCATCATGCCCTCATCTGGATCATGCACACACTTGAAAACCAATTAGAGCTCCAGATTTGAACGGAGTCCTCCAAAACTGGGTGGTCACCTGCGAACAGATCTTCGTTGTATAGTCTTAGGCCAGCATCTCTGCATGCAAATCAGTGTTGTTCTGCTTTTATTTTTCAGGGTATCACAGGTCCTTCTGGACCAATTGGACCTCCAGGGCCACCAGGATTACCGGTATGTGACAAGTAATTATGTTTCAATTCCTTGGGAAGCTGCACAGCCCTTCTGGGGTCACCTTTGTGCTCCCAGATACCCAGCACAGTCCTTCTGGCCTGACCTCGTATGAGGATGCTGATGGGAATAGGGGATGCCCAGCTGAGCTCATTATAAACACTTGAATGAGTTACAGGAGTACTGGGAGGTGAAGCATGAGCTGAGAGATGGGCACAGGGGACACGGCGTGATTGGGACAGGGAAATTAGGCCACCCTGTTTCTCTCCCCCTTTCTTTTGGATTATCTACAATCACATGGTGATTTCTTGCACTTTTTGCTATTTGCCTTTTTTTTTTTTCCACTGGATGCCCAAAGGCTGCAGCGTGCACCCTTTGGCAACCAGCGTTTGCCATTGCTGGGTGTCCTTAGCATGGAGCCAGGACCAGCCCCGGGTTATGGTAATCACAGAGCAGCTTCTCCAGTCCCCATCCAGGCAGGACTGTGGAGCGCTGACACAGATTGTTCTGACACAAAAGCTTTTTGTGTGTTGGCAAATAAAAGCATCACCGTACTCAAGTGGATGTGAAAAGTGGAAACAGAAAGGAAGTGAATTAAAAAGAAAAACCACCACCTTGTATAACACTACTCTCTCTCTCTCTAAGGAGAGACTGACTTCTCTGCAAGGAAATGTACTCACTCCTTTCTGTATTTTTCTCTACGCAGGGTCCACCTGGTCCCAAAGGTGCTAAAGGATCATCAGTGAGTATAGACATTGTTAAACAAAAAGGCCAGGGAGCTCTTATTAAGTGTGTAACCTGCTGCGACTTCTCTACATCAGTGGCATTAAGGCAATTAGCCAGAGGTGACTGTAGCAAATGCAGCCTTTTCAGGGTGTCTAAGCCCAGAATTTATAATTGGGAAAGGTTTTTGTTACACGCACTGTACCTCATTGAACATCAGTGCAGCAAAGATCATAAGGAGGAATCCAGTGCATAGTCCTTAGGAGAAAAAACCTACTGCTGTAAAGAGGAGGGTATTAAAAATAAACTGTGAAGCGGGAGGTGGCAAGCTGAAAAGAACTTGGTGAGAAATGTGACACTGAAGCAAGCTTCATGTTGCAGATCTGCTATTCAGGCAGCTAAAAATTCCTCTTGGACAACTTCCTAAAGTCTTTTTTCCATGCAGAATTCAATGTTTTATTAATTTTAAGATTTTATTTGATTTATAAAACTGTTGAATTGATTTGGAGAGTTAGCATTTTCACGCATTGGAAGAGCCTTCTTTTTCCATAGGAAGCCTCAGCAAAATTTGAGTATTTAACCTCAAATGTTTGACTGATCTTTTATTTTACCCAAGCACCACAAATAACCAAATAAACATTTTCTTGGTGGGATGCGAGGAGACTCCTCTTGTGTGCCTAAAGGGACAGGAAGAAAATTTTTGCCACAAGAGACTATTAAAAGAAATAACATTTGGGATGTGATATAAGTGACAAGTGCTTTTTCCTGAGTGACTCAGATGTTTTTCCCTTTTTTTTCCGCCCAGGGTCCAACAGGTCCAAAGGGTGAATCAGGTCTTCCTGGGCCCCCAGGGCCTCCTGTAAGTAGAACCCATTACATGAGGTGTGAAATGAGGTTCAGATTTAATGGGTGTTGTAATGTTAGGAAGTAGAAGATTTCTGGACAAAGATTCAGCATATCAGGAGTCCTGGCAGTGGATTGGCATCTCTTAGAGATGCTGGGGAAGAAAGCAGGATACGAAGGGAGAAGTTACTAATTGGAAGATGACAAGAGAAGATGGACCCAGTGTTCAAGCCTGGGTTTTTTATCAGTACCATTGTGGGTGTTTTACATCTCTAGTGTGTATCTCGTGATGCTGCTTCTCAGCGCTGGTGGCTACTTTGGCCATCTCTTCTGTCTCTACCCCACTGCCAATACAATGAGAAGTTGTATCTTCTTTCCCCACAAATCAGGGTCCTCCTGGAGAAGTCATCCAGCCGCTGCCTATCCAGTCTGCCAAGAGGACCAGGCGAAATATTGACGCCAGCCAGGTGGTGGACGATGGAAATGCCGACAACTACATGGACTATGCAGATGGCATGGAGGAAATTTTCGGGTCGCTGAATTCCTTGAAACTGGAAATTGAGCAAATGAAGCATCCATTGGGCACTCAACATAACCCAGCACGTACCTGCAAGGATCTGCAGCTCTGTCACCCTGATTTCCCAGATGGTGTGTCTCGGGACAAGAAGGGGTGTGGGGAAAACACTGGGGGTTTCCCAGCTCCACACAGTGAATATGAGCGAGTGCAGGAAGGGAAGTAATTTGGGGAGTCCCTGGCCTTGGTGCCCCATGAGGAATGTGGCTGACAAAGAAGGAATATGTAGAGAAGAGTTGGGCTATAGATGATCGTCGTAGGTCCCTTCCAACTGAAATGTTCTATTCTATTCTAAGAATGGGGATATATGATGATTCCTGTAAGGTACCACAGTATTATGTGGGATCCAGAACATAAGCAGTTTTCCAAAAACATACATGTAAATAGTAGCCTATGATAGAGATGAAATATCCCTGGTAAGACAGTTGCCTGAAGTGCCCATCGTCCTTCCTTCACAGTGCTGAGTCTTTCTTCCCTTCCCTTTCATGCATCCAGGTGAATACTGGGTTGATCCTAACCAAGGATGTTCCAGGGACTCTTTCAAAGTTTACTGTAATTTCACAGCTGGTGGAGAGACTTGCATCTTCCCTGATAAGAAATCTGAAGGAGTAAGTCTGCACAACTTTTTTTTCCCCCCCCTCTGTATCATGGTGATAAGAGATTGTTTCCTAATATGAATATTCATAGACAGTCAATTTCAGGACAATTGAACTGTAGCAAGTAAGGATAAAAGATCCAGAACATTTCTTTGTTACGCAACATTGGCTTCTAAAATAATAAGGAATATGTTTACAAAGAGAATTTCTTTGAGTAAGTCAGATTTAAACTGTGATTTGGGACAAGTCTTTGATGATTTCCCAGGCATGATAAATGCTAAAACCTTAATTTTTTTACTTTGCTTTACAAAGGCAGAAGCATGTGTTGGCGCAGGAACTGCAGCTCCCCATGAGCTCCATTTAACTCAGTCCTTGTGTGCCCTCCTGCAGCTGGGCTGCCGCTCTGCTGTCTGCGTGCATAAGCACTGCTGGCTCCTCTACCCTCACTGTGTCTTCAGGCAGGGCAGATAAATATCTATCTCATCTCATTTTTTCCTGGTGTTTCTTGTGGGTATTTGGTTTCCTAAAAGATTGCAACTAGCCTCAGCGCTCTTCCTGGCACCAATGCACAAGGTTGATTAAGTTCTTTGTGTAATGATGTGCATAGCTCAGCCATACTCGTCATTTTTGTCCCGTATCCACGCACTCTGTTTTCTGGAGCTGCTTTTGCACTGGCCAAGCAGAAACTCTTGCAAAGTGGCCTGGGAGAGCTCTCTCAGTGGCACCGTTGTGCTCCAGCTGGGTTAAGATGCAGACAAAGCTGTTCACTCCAGTGGAAGCTGTTTGCTTGCTGAATTTCACCCACGAGAAATATGTGCCAGCACAGGACAAATAACATGCAACATAAATCCTCCTTGAGTTTTCATTAGGGCTGTTTAAATAAGAGATGGATTTCTTCTTCTTTGCATTAACTTGCCATGGCTCTTCTCAAAATGTTGACAGCCTGCCCATGATCTTAGAGCTGCTCAAGCTCTTGCCACACTGGCTCTGCAAGTGGTCATTTGGCCCCATCTTGTCCACTGCGGAGCTGCTCTTCTGACCACAGGCTGCAATGCTCCTCAAAATGCAAATTGTGCTACGCTTTTGCAGTACTGTCGTAAATAAGGAAAAGCTTCAGCCTGCTCTTTTTCCAAGTAGAGGAAATAAAACAGCTACCAGACGAGGATTAAGTATTGGCTGAGTGGTTTTATTAGAAGTCACAGCAGAGTTTAAGCCATATCCCCTTTCAGACCCATCAGAAACACACTGACTCGCTTTATGGTGCACGTACTGGAAAGGAAAGGAGAATCCCAAGACACCTGCATATAGCTTAGCTGTTGTTTTTGGGGGGAGATTTACGGCAGAAGAGAGGGAGCTTGTGGGAGAGTGAGAGAGCCGATGGCAGCCACGTTCCTTGCTTGGACTCTGACTTAAAAAAAGGGATTCAGCTGCTTAGGCAGGGCTGCCATAAAGGATGCTCTGACAGCTCATTTCTTGTCAAGGTCACCCTCTGCATCACTCCAGGGGGCTGGAGCTCCATCACATGTGATGGTCCAGCACCAACTGTGGAGGATGCACTGCCCGTGCTACACCTTATTGCTGCACAAATGCAGGAGGCAGGCAGAGGCTTTTGCTTAATCACACTCTGCTTTTCCCAGCCCTACAGCATCTGGATTTGACATTAGAGTGACAGCAGCCTTCTCCATTATCAGCATTGCTTTTCCACCCCAGCCCTCCCATGAAGATCAATGGATCTTTTACCGTTGATGTTTCCTTTTTTTCCCCCTCTATCTTCCCTTTTATCTCTCCTGCCGATAGGCTGCGCTGCTGGTTTTGCATCCAAAGGATGTAGGAGGCAGAGATCATTAGCCCAAAGCAAAGAAGGCTGATGCCAAGGCAGCGCTGGGCACCCGGGGCAGCACCACACTGTCCTGTTCTGCTTGAGAGGCTGCTGGCACCTTAGGGCTCTGCTGACTGCACTTGTTACTGCTGTATAAAGATTAAGAAAACATTTTAAAGGAAGCTGGACAGTTTCAATAAGACATGCAGACTGCTTGTGGAACTGAATGTAACTTTTCTTTCTTTTTTTTTTCTTTCTCTCTCTCCTCCTTGCCATCCACAAACTAGGCTAGAATTACTTCTTGGCCAAAGGAAAACCCAGGCTCCTGGTTCAGTGAATTCAAGCGCGGTAAACTGGTAAGATGCATCTTGGTGCTTTCTGTTTTCTTTAACCCATGTCATATTTTACAGAGTAAAATGGCTCGTTGGCCCAAAGAACAGCCTTCCACATGGTATAGTCAATACAAGCGGGGGTCTTTGGTAAGTGGCTAACCTTGGCCCTCTAGTCTGAATCAGAGCACCTCATCTGCTTTGGTATGGCCAGACTTGTTGCACTCTGCATGCTGGACTAATAACCACCGCAAGTTGCAGTAAAAAACATTTAAGGTGGAATACTGAAAAAGAAACAAAACCCAATGGGGACATTTCTTTCCAGTCTGCTTGACTGGAAACCCAGGAGGAGGTGATGAGCTTTGCCCTGCGATAGAAGGGGACACGCCAATGTGCTGGAGCTGGTGCAGGTTTGTCTCCCCACAGCACTGCAGCGGGCTGCATCCCACAGGAGTCTTCTAAGCAGTTCCCATTCCCAGTATGGCAAGGGCATACTGGGTGTCCCCGTGTTGCTGTCCCCCAGCAGTGTAGCCTTATCCCGAGAACTGAGCCCCGCAACGTGAATGCTTCAGCCTGGGGCTGGGCACGGTGCTGTCACAGCCCGTCCTTACTGGTAACCCAGGCTGAGGGGCCGAGTCTGCACATCTCCAGGTGGGGAGAGGTTTACCCCAACAGAGGAGTCTCGTCTCCCACGCTGGAGATGAGCCACATCGGGGGCTCCCATGCCACCCCCAGAGCTTAAGAGATGTGAATTCATTGGTTTAAAGGAAGATTTCAAGCTATGCATGTTTGCCAGACCTGGCGGCCTGGAATTTGACTTAGTCACAATTAAGGATTTTTTTCAAGGGAGAAAAACTGTCATAAGGTCAAACAATGTTTGGTGTCAGCAAGCAAGCAAGATGGTGACATGTAAAACAGAGAAGAAGCTCTAATATTTTGTCCTGTAACAGGACATTCATGTTGTGGATAGATCACTCCCACAGAGCCCGAGCTTTGGTCAGGGATGTCAGAGCATCCTTGTCAGAGCAGCAACTGATTAGTGTAAGCCAGGTCTCCTTAAGCAACAGAAATCTCCAATTCTTGTAGGATTAGTGGGATGCAGATAATGACCTCGGTCAAATCAGGAGAATTAGGGAAGAAGGAAATATTCAGCGGATAAAACTGACCTGCCCCTGAAGATGCTTTGACAGACAGAAAGAGATGCTCTGACAGACCACACTGAGCTGCCTCATGCAGTCATCCTCTCCCTAGGGCAGAGGTTTCTTCCAGTGCCCAGAACTTCCACCTTAAAAGGCAAACAACAAAGCAAATTGCCGCGTTGTTTTCCTAAGCTGCATTTCATTGCCACTAAACACGTCTGCTCTGATTCTGTCCACAAGAAGGATATGGCTTCTGCAGCTTTTCTGCACCATCGAATAAGGCCACAAAGCCAAGGCTTCAGCCTGGTAGCTCCATGGAGGACAACTACTCATAGCTTAATTACAGAGCACTTAATCAGTTAATATTATGAGTACCTCCATTTCTCCATCTTCTCTGCTTTTTTTTTTCCCTGGTCTGTTTACCAGCTACATTAGAGGCTGAATTGCCAACCTAGAGCTTAGGGCCCATTTTTTAAAATAGGAATTTCAGTGCTACTTGGAGCTCTTTGTTCCATCCTTCTGTGTTGCTATTTTCACCTGTCCTGCATTTTCTGTTTGGGAAAAAAGCCACCAGCATGTAGAAGACCTGCCTAAGCAAACTACAAAACTGTTAAACACACAAGCCATAAAAGTAAAGTTTGATTATTTTGGGGTTTTTTTTAAATGTACCTCTCATTTCGCCCCAGTCAGTATTTGGAACTCTGAGACTGGTAAACTGGGGAGACATTTGCCTGGCCTGGATCCAAAATCATTTGAAATCTGTGTGTAGATGGATGGGATGAATGAGTTTGAGTTCCCTTCTGGATGCAACGCTGCTCCTGGTACTCCCTGGAGAAGGTCCCTGGTGTCTTTCCGCGCAGGCCGAGCACAGTCTCTTGGGGGGACTGAGCCCCTGGGGATCCCGGGAGCCGAGGGGAAGATTTCCATGTGGCTGCTCATCGCTGCTGACATGGAGGGCTCCACGTGAATCTCAGTGCTTACACGGGGCGTGCAGCCATGACGCTGCTTGCCTCTCTTCTGGGCATATCTGAAGCAAGAAGGACCTAGTAAACATGAAATATGAAAAAAAAAAAATAATGTTGTTTTGATGCTTCCACACTGTCATTAATCAGTGACTCAGAGTACTTGGAGTTGATTTCTTACCATTTCTTATGATGCAGCCAAACTGCATTTAGTGGGATAAAAGGGTTTTGCAGATGTTTTCTTCTGGACTCTGCTTTCCTTCTGTGTGTGTTACACACAATTCCCAGTAGCTCTAACAAGACCTGCCACCCATCCTGTCCTGTTATCCTTCATAGCCATATGGCATCTGCCACAGGGAAATACTGTCACAGACAAAACAGGAAAGGATTGATTTTTTGCAAAACGGTGTTCCCTCGAGCAAGCCTTATGCACACAACCCGTTCCCAGTGGCTCCAGTTGCAAAGCTGGGACAGAGGCAGAACAGCAACCGACACCTCGTAACAAGCAGTCAGGCTCCCAAACCAAGCACTGATTTGAAATAAGAACAAATAAGAGAGAAATAAGAGAAGTGGGTCCTGCAGATCAGTAGTGCCACATGTCATTGGGTGTGCGCCAAATAGTCGGCATTTTATGTCCCCTTCCTTCCACGTCCTGGTGGTTTTCTCATAGCTCTCCTGGCATGCATGGCTCTCTCATGGTCAGTCATATTTAACTCTCAGGAGGACAGTGCAACGGTATCCCGACAACCGGTTGGTATATTTATTTTTATTACCTTTTTACTCATGATTTTGTTGTCTGGTTATAAATCTCTTCTACTGTTTGCAGCTTGCACCGTAACTTGATGTTTCCCAGTACCTCGAAGAACACTACGCTGTTTGCATGCCTGTATTCTTCTCCTGGTTGTTGCTAAAACACCCCCTGTCTCTAGATGAGAGTACCAGCCAGCAGCCCTGGTAGCTTTACCATGGCTAGAGATGCCACCTGAAGTACAGTTAGTTCATACATACAAACTAGCTGTGCCACGTTTGCTTCCTTGGTGGGGTACGAGAGAAAGTCCTGAATCCCCTTGGTGCTGGAAGTGGGGTTCAATAAATTGTGTTTTCTAGAAATATATTTATAGGCACCATTCTCCTCCAAAGGAGAAAAGGAGCCTTATTGCAAAATGGAGCAAATCCCTGTGCCAGTGCAGCTCTGGTTTTTGTGATATGCCCTAAGGGCAGCAAATGCATTTTCCCTTTAGCTGAGCGTGGCCTCACAGACCAGGGCAGCATGGAGTCCTTATCAGCAGGAACAGGGATGCTGCAGATTGCTTAAAAACCAATGTGTTGGTGACCAGGAAAAAGGAACGTGAAATACCACAGTGTGTGCGGAACAAAACACCCACAGCAGTCAGAAAATCACATCAAATAGGACAGAAAAATAAAGCCCCAAACCCTTACAGAAATCTGCTTTCTCTCCCCTTCAAAAGCTGGAGAAGTATGCTCAGTATACTTCAACTTGAGACACATATTCCCAAATTTGCTTAGTACTGCACTTTTTGACACTAGGGCTGAAATCCCCCTTCCTTTCTCCTCCTGCCCTGCGTTAGCCTTATTTTTTTAGCTCGCAACCAGCAAGAGAAATAAACTGCCCTTGGCAGCCATGCCCTGGCCGCAGGAGGACCAGAGCAGCCCCATGCCCGTAGCATGGCAGGAGCGGTGTCTGCACCCCGGTGGGGTGGTGAGACCAAGCCCCATGCGCAGATTAATAACGATGGGTGAGACTGGTAGTCCTCAGAGCCCCTCAGATGCATTGCATTGCCCCTCACTGCCCAGCGTTTCCCCTTCTCTGCTCCTCCCAGCTCTCCTACGTGGATTCAGACGGGAACCCCATCGGAGTGGTGCAGATGACTTTCCTCCGGCTCCTGAGTGCCTCAGCCCACCAGAACATCACTTACAACTGCTACCAGTCAGTAGCCTGGCATGACGCCACCACCGACAGCTATGACAAAGCCATCCGTTTCCTGGGTTCCAACGATGAGGAGATGTCCTACGACAACAACCCCTACATCCGAGCCGTCCTCGACGGCTGCGCGGTACGTGGGCAGAGCTGGTCTTGGCCAGTGCCTGCAAAAGGGGTCAGTGCTGGAGGTGTCTGTCCCCCTCCTCTGGTTGTCCAGCACCGTCTGCCTTGGAGCAAATCACTTCCAAATTGATGTAGTTGCCTTGAGGTATGCCCCAGCATGGGAGACATCAAGCTGGCTCCTCCCTATGCTGGGAATACATGATTCTGCTCAAGGTCAGGGGAAACTGCGTCATCTCTAGAAACTACATTAATTTGCTTTATTGCTGGCTGTGCATAAAGGAAGGGACCTGCCTAAAACCACCAGTTGCTTTTAAATGTCCCCCCTTGCCTTTCCCCTTACTCTATTTACTCACACGGGGAGAGGCAACCGATGACACCCAGTTGCGTGTGAGTTTTGCAGGCTTTGATAATCATTTTTTTTTAAGGGCTTTCAGGAAATCTTGGAGGCAAAGCATTAATGGTTTGGCATTGGGTGGTTGGGGTTTTTTTGCGGTACGCTGCTGTGTGCAGCCCCAGCAGGGCTCTGGGCTGTGCTGGGTGCAAGGGGTGCACCCAGCTCCAGCCCAGCGGCTCCTGAGCTGCCAGAGGAGCCCCAGCATGGAGCTTTGGTTTGCTCTGTGATGGCAAAGCCCTTCCTCCTACCGGGAGCTGCCTGTGCCCTTGGGAAAGGACAAACCAAAGCAAGACCTGACTCTATAGCGAGATGTTGCAACATGGCGCAAGAGACAGAGGTTCACATCCCTGCTCCTATTTCAAATGCAGTTGTAGCATCTTTCTCTCTAGCTCTGTTCCCCGTGACTTTTTTGCCCAGAGGCGGTCGCTACGCTGCAGCCCTCCTCTCCCCGCGCAGCCCACGCTGCTCTTCGTCTTCACTGTGGCCACTAGCAACAGCCAGAGTTTCCAAAGGGGCCCAGCATCTTCCCTTTGCTTCTGCCTCCTTCTGTTGGATGCCTGATTTGGGACTGAGCTCTGAAAAATCTGCCCTCGGGAGCTAAAAATTTGGCAAAGCAGGTGCTGCTTGCGTTTATTTCGAGACCCAGCTTGCTGGTGCAAAAGCATGCATAATTCTCACCCTCTGCAACTGCAGCGTTTGAAGCCCACGGGACAGAAAGATTGAGATATTTGACAGAAGCAGCCCTCCACATAATTTGAGATGAAAGTGGTGTTCTGTTCTGGCACACGCACATTTTTTTAGTGTAGGAGCAATGAGGAAAATCAGACTAGAATCACTTCTTCTTTTAACACTCTTGCAGAGAGGGAAAGGGCATCCATCCTGCTTCTGGAAACACTCAGAAGTCACGTGAGGAAGTTTATCCTCAAGGACTTCATCTCTCCTGCTAACGCAATGTGTCCTCTGTAAAAAGTACCTTCTCCTCCCTTTCCATTCTTAAGTCTCAGGGATGCTGCAAGATCACCCATTGCACGTTTTAAGGCAGATACGCCTGCTGAAAACCCTTTTGGTGTAAGTGATTTGGCTCAGGTGTCCTGCATTCCTCTACCTAATGAGGGATATTTGCATGGAGAGAGGACTGCAGCTCCTTCCAGTTTATTTGCTTGGTTGCATCTCGAAGGCAGCTGTTAGCACAGCCAGTCTCAGTGTTGCAAATAAACGACTGTGGCAAGAACTAAAGCAGCAGGAGCAACAGGCACCTGCAGTGTGGGAGCACCGGGAGAGGCTGAACAAGCCCCTGTGCAATGGTGGGGCACAGAGATGTCCATCTCCTGGCTCAGGGCTTTGGGCATCACTTCCAAACCAGGATGCCCCAGTCCTTCCTCTCTGCTAGAGACGTTCTTGCAGGCCATAAAAAGGAGGTAAAATACGCTAAATATAGCAGCCTTGCAGAAGGAAGCTCTGCATCTCCTGTACCATCTCCAGTACCCATCCTTCTGGAACCACAGGCAGGATATTTAAGATTGAGCCCTACCAAGCAAAAAATGAGGTCAGGCTGCTCGACACAGCATTGCCACAGAGGTCCTGGTAGGACCCATGCTCCGGCCGTGATGGAGGGAGGCTTCTGCAATGGCGCTGGAGGATCTCCAGGGCTAATGTTCGGGCCATTATTTGAATGTGTTTTTCCTGATCTTACAGCCCTTGCTCAGTAGCTGTGATATAGCCTATTCTGCTGAGACACACAAATCAGAGGGTAAGGTAGAGCCAAAAGCTGCTCCATAAATTCACTCGTTTGCGCAGCTTTGTATGCCCTTGGGTGCGCTTCAGCTCCTCTAATAATTATTTATATTTCAGAAATAGCTGTATGGCTACCAGGCATGATAAAAAGACAACATCACCTTGTGAATTCCATCAAACTTTAAATGTGATCTTTTTGGTAGCGCTCGGATAATAGTCAACCTAATATATTCAAATTAAATCGCTCATATTTGCTCAACAACCCATGCATGTCCTCGGGGAGGCAAAACAACTATACCACAACCACAACAATTTTACCAGGCTCCTGTTCCAGCTCTGAGATCTGACAGCAGAGTTAGTGTCTTTTGATCTGCATAGCAGCAGCTTTTTCTGCTCCAAAGTCTGGGCTCAGGACAGTCACCTCCCAGCGGTTTGCTCAGTGGTCACCATCCCACTTGAGAGCATGTCTGCTACACCTGCAGGGCAAATGTAGGGTGTTTGGGTGCTGGGTGTCTCTAATTCAGCTCAGAAAATGCCTGGGCAGGATTGTCACCATATTCCCAGCTGAGCGGTCAATGCTCATTCATGATAACTTGCAGTTGTTGGGTTGGAGGCATCATCAGAGCTCCTCTCTCTCCCTCTTCTCCCCATCAGGCAAGGAAGAGCTATCAGAAGACTATCCTGGAAATCAACACGCCCAAAGTAGAGCAAGTACCTATAGTCGACATCATGTTCAATGACTTTGGAGAAGCGTCACAGAAATTTGGATTCGAGGTGGGACCAGCTTGCTTCATGGGCTAAGAGCCACCTGAAAACTAGTCTCCAAATGAGCAACCTCGTAACCTCATTGCGCCATTTAATTAATTAAAAAAAAAAAAGAAAAAAGGAATTCCTTGTCACATGCACGTTCTGAAACTGGACAGCGATGGGTTATTTTTTTCCGTTTTGTTTTGTTCCTCGTTTTTCCCAAGTTCTTCTGTGCCACTGCACCCACATTTACCGAACCCCCAACCAAGAGGACCGTTCCCGTGACAGACACAGAATCACATGACCGACTGCTGCACGTGTGACCCGGAGACCTGTCCCCACACCGCTGCCACCCCTGCTGCTCCACAGCCACCGAGCAGACCCCACCACCATCAAAGACTTCTTCTTCTTTCTACAAAGCGATACCGAGCGCTTGTCTGTACATTAGTGTGTGTTTGTTTCTAAGGGAAAATGGAAAAAACTTGAAACTCCTGTGTTCCGCTTGACATTGAAGTCCTGGCAGACCTGGCTCCAGTCCAAAGCCTGCCGAAGCTCATTGGATGCATTTTGTTGACTTCCACGAGATTTGGATCGGCTCTAGCAAGCAGACATCATGGCCATTTCCAGAATTTGTAATATGTCCATTGAATCGCGTAATTCTATGTTTTACAAAATTTAACCCCATGAATTTGATAACTAAAAGTCACACTGGACATCTCTTTCCCATGTATTAAAGGTGCTTATATTTTTGTATGTTTGTAAGTAAGTATTTGTATTGTATATTATTTTAAATGTTTAAATGTTTCTGGCTTCAAAACATGCATGTGACCCTTTCTGTGTTAAAATCTCCAGCTTTCCCACCACCATCCCAGCCTGGGAAGGAAGACAGCGGCTCACGTCCCCACCGCCCCTGCCTCTTCCCAACCCCAAGCCTGGATCTGGAGGGGTTTGGCATTACGCCCAGGCACGAGTCTTTGCAGAATGAGGGCCCAATGAGTGGCAAAGCAGCCCCCAGAGCCACACGTGCCTTTTGGAATGATTCTCTTCAAAATAACAAAATTAAGGCCACTTTTTAACAAGATTTCTGCAAAACTCTGATCTAAAAGCAGGTTCTGCTTTGAGTCTCTGCCTTTTTATACAGTTGCTTGCCTTAACGCACGTGTTTTAAATTAATTCTTCTTTTTTTCCTTCAGCATTCTTTTAAAATAATAATAACTAAAAAAAAAAAAAAATCCATTCCAAGTGGCAGATTGCAGTGGCAGGGGAAATCCATTTGTCCTCTCTGAATATAAAATGTAAAAAAAAAAAGGAGAAAAAAAAAAAGGTGCTTTTTATTTTTACGTGTCTCTGTGGTGCTATCTATTTGAATAACTTTAATACAACACTGGTGATACCCTGCCATTGGCCAATCTCCCACCAGCCTTTGCTTTTTAGCCACTTTCAACACAGACTGCAGGCTTTTGCTACAGTCTTTGATTATAAATGCATGCCACCTTCATATTTCTTATGTAGAAGACCTGCCCCTTTCCTTAATTGTATTGCGGTACCTTATATGGCCCATGTAGAAGAAGTATTAAATGTGCTTACATATTTTTTTTCTTTTTTTTTTTTTTCCAAGAATATTCATGCATTTTATACGGTGGTAACCATACCAGATTGTACTCAGTCGCTGAATGTTTGTGGTGCTAATTTATGTACTTGTTGGATGTCCTGACATGATGCTGAAGCCGTGTGGGTGCCTGCCCACCGAGCGCTCCCGGGAGTCTGCAATTTTCCTGGTCTTCCCATGGTGGCTCTGCCAGGATGGCTTTTTTTTCCATGCAGTGTTTTTGGCTCGCAACCTGCTGACACCATCTTCTTTTTCCATTTGTTTGTATGTTTTCTCCCTGGCCGTTTTCCTTGGTTTGGATCTTTCGGCTGGAAAATAGATGTTGCAGGGTGGTTTTTTTATTATTATTTGGCCTGGAGTATTACAACAATGCTTGAGCCAAGGGGGGGTCTTTCACCATAAAGGAAAAGACATACATTTACTGTGAAGAAAAGCCTATATATGATGTCTTTTCCCTCCTCCTTCTCAAGCAGAGAGCAGCAGCATCCAAGGAAGGGAGGCAAAGCCATGCTGGAGGGAGCGGCAATGCCACATGGTGCTTTTCGGTCTGGGAGAGCCCTATCCATCCATCTCCCTTCTTCTGTTGTATTCTCTCGTATTTTTTTTTTCCCACTTATGGGGAAGAAAAAAAAAAAAAGGTGCTACCCTAAAAACTGCAGACTCCAACAGCAAAGCAGTGAAAAGGAGTATACAATAATATATAGGAGAATTCAGTTTCTTGGTCACCTTGGCAAGAGCCTTGTTCAGGAACAGTGGGAAGGTCAGAAATAGTTGCACATTCTTCTCTGCAACAGATAAGCCATATATTGATGTATGTACGCACATGTGTGTCTGTCTGGGTCATGTGATTCTGTTATCAGTTTTCATCAAGGGAACTTTTTTCTTTTATTTTTCCTTTTATTTCTTTGCTTTAAGAAAAAAAAAAAAATCCTCTGTTGAATTCCACGGTGTTGTAATTGTACTGAGCTCCAAACTGTTCCGATTTCCCCAGACCACTTAGCTACGGTATATTGCAATAAAATTACTACTTGTATTTGCAGACATTCTTTTTGTGTAATTTTATTTCCCTCCTCCCTTAATATATATGACTTGAACAAATGTTGATAAGAAAAATAAAACCTATGGATAAAAAATTTTAGTACAGAAGGCCCTTTTTAAAATAGAGTGTCAAATGACGTATTGTACATTTCTTCAAAGTCCAATAAACATGTCATAAAATTTAAGTGTAATGCCCATAAGAGCTATTTTTAAATATTTTAAACCTGTGTAATAAAGGAATAAATGTAATAGATTTTTTTCAATAAATCAAGTTTACTGTTTCCACCTAAACCAACATGATGTGAATGTCTTCTTGAAGTTGATTGCAGCGTGATTTTCCTGTGACCCCTCTGCTTGGTGGAGCCTGAAGAGTTCATCAGAGGAGCAGTGAAAGCACTTAAAGGTATTATATACTGTAAAATAATAAACCAAACCTATCAGAGAAAGAACTTCCAGGCCTAGAATTTTTTTTTTTTTTCTCAGTGAGAAACTCAGATTGACCCAACAATGCAAAAATCCAACCTGGGGACTTCAGTGGCTGGGACTTGGATGAGAAGATCAGGCGGCCACCAGCTCTACACCTTCTCCACCCCAGTGGCAACAGCATCCCAGGAGTCTTTGCTTGGCACTGCAGCCTTTGCTTTGGCTGATCTTCTCACCCCAAGATGAATTCAGGGAAAAAAACCCATTTCTCTAGCGTCTTGGTGAGCTCCTCAACCCCAAACTCGTGTCTCAGCCCCAGGGCACTGCTGCATGGCCATGCTGGGGGAAGCACCACAGGGGACACTTTGCTCATCCTCTCCTCCTTACCTCCTGTGGGTTTCACTCTAGGGACTTGCAAGAAGACGACGGCTCCTCTGGAAACCACTGTAAGAAATTGCACACTTCTGCCTGCCAACACAGCCACTGCTGCTGGATTTGCATTGCTCTGGTTCTTGGGGGCTTCTTGCAAAGATCATTCGGTTGGTGCTGCTGGCTTGCAGGGTCAGGGAGATGCCTGGGCCTTGAAAACGTGTCCTTATTTGCAACATAGCAGGTATGTACAGTACAAACACAATCGTGTGCACAAACCCACTGCTATGCACAAAGCTTTGCAATTGACCACACCAAGTTGTGTGTCCCATCAGCCTCTCCCCTTCGTTCTTTGGCTTTGCAATTAGTGGTACATCTCAGATCAACAGAGATGTTCAGATAAGGAGCCCAAGTCCTTTAGCCCAGTTTATGGCAGTAGTTTTGGTAAATCCTGGGGTATTATGGACAAATCTGTATCTGAATGGATCACAGAAATGCAGAGGTACCACAGCTGGAGGAAGAAAATAGGTGAAAAAATAGCTTTAATTACTTAGACCTGGCTAGAAAGATTTAACTTAGATCCTGATGATGCTTCAAGGTGACACTAACCTCATCGTGCTGACTTGCCAGTAGTGATTTGAGCTGAATTGTTGCTGGTTGCAGCAAACACCTCGCAAATACCTCAGGGTCTTGCTGCCGAGAGGCGCTTTGATCTGCCATTAGGAAAAAGCAGCGATCTGAACAAGGATTTGACTGTTTCTGGAGCTGCCAGACACAGATGCTGTGGTGTATTTTTCATCTCCTTTCATATAACAGAAAGCCCTTGATTTGGTGCTAGAGCTACAATGCTAAGTGAGCTACTGCCTGCTAAGTGAAATACAGAAGGTAATTTTTGGAAGATCCACAAGAGAAAACAGCAGCAGATTATTGAAACAGAGTGTGAGCACCCAAGGCAGCTCAGTTTTGCTCTGTGGACAGGGCAAGGACGGGACTGCTCAACCCAAACTCATGCCCAACGCAGGGGCTTTGCCCAGGCATGGCCCCAACTCAGGGGCTGCCTCTCCCGGCCATGAGGATGGCGCAGGGTCAGCAGCGCAAACCTCGGGATGCCGCAAGGAGAGCAAGAGGATGGAGCTCAGCACCCACACCGGCCCTGAGGGGAGCTGAGCAGCACCCACCCCGGTACAGCCTGGGGAGTGAGAGTTACCAAAGTGCAGCTGAGCCCAGTTTTGTTTCCAAGCACCTTTAAAAGCAGCCGAGCCAGGCTGGGCAGGGGAAGGGAAAGCCATAAGGCTGCCAGTGCCTGCTTTGCTTGTGATTCTTTTCTTTTCTCAACAGGCAGGGGCTTAACTAGGCTGGGATTTATGCACTTCTGTGTCTTAAGAAAGAAAGTGAAGCCTGAAGAGTTTTTCCCATCCAGTTATCTGAGCTGGCCCAGCCATGAGGATGTGTACGTTTGCTTCCCGTCTGTTTTGTAAGGTAAAACATGAGTTGCTGAGTGACTTGATTTCCGCCAGTAAAATGGGAATTATTCCTTCTTGGTTTCTTTTTTAACCCTGTTCTGGAGGAAGGGGCCCAGGTCCTCATGCTAGCTGTGTGTCTTTTGGCTCCTTGTCTTTTATTTTGGACACCCTTGGCTTGCTTCAGCTGGTGGAACAGTGGCTGTTGCTATGTTTGTGAGAGTAGGAAGTGGGGCAGAAAAAAAGAGCCTTCAGCATATGCTCAGCCATGTATTAGCCACCTGAGACTCCACTGAGAGGTTACCTGTGGGACAGGAGGCCACAGGGAGCCCAACCTCATGCACCCATCATTCACACGGGATGAATCATAAAATCATAGAATGGTTAGAGTTGGAAGGGACATAAAGATCATCCAGTTCCAACCCCCCTGCNCCCTGCTGGCCATGCTGCTGTGGATGCAGCCCAGGATGCGGGGGGCTTTCTGGGCTGCCAGTGCACATTGTTGGCTCATGTTGAGTTTCTCATCAGCCAACACCCCCAAGCCCTTCTCCTCAGAGCGGCTCTTAATGACTTATCCATCCAGCCTGTAGCTGTGCTTGGGCTTGCCCTCACCCAGGTACAGAACCTGCACTTGGCCTTGTTGAATCTCATGAGGTTGGCACAGGCCTACCTCTCAAGCCTGACCAAGTCGCCCTGGATGGCATCCCTTCCCTCCAGTGTGTTGACTGCACCGCGCAGCTTGGTGTTGTCAGCAAGCTTGCCGAGGGTGCACTTGATCCCACTGTCCCTGTCGCCGGCACAGACGTTAAACAGCGTTGGTCCCAGTACTGAGCTCTGAGGAACACCACTCGTCACTGGTCTCCACTTGGAGCACTGGTGCAGGTGAATCCTGGCCAGGGCTGTGCAGGAGCAGCCGGTGTGCGGGGGCTGGCTGGGATGGAGCCACAGGCTCACCATCTGTCAGCCCTGCTGTCTGCGCACCAGCACCCACCTGGCATGGTGCAAAGCAGATTTTCCAAAATGCAGCTCCTTCTAGTCATGCTTCAACCCTGGAGTGACCAGCATGTTCCCACCCTCCTGGGAGCCAGTGGGGAAAGGCCAGGGTCTGCAGCCGGGAAGTGCAGCACAGCTCTGCCGTGTACTACTCCCAGCCCAATCTGCACCGTGCAGGGACACACCGTGATCCCACACCATTTGCTCTCTGCAAGACACAACAGCTTTGGTTGGGATGTACCCTGCTCTATTATTACCTCTAAAAGTGATGGTCCTCCCAGCTCCTTAAATACCGTGTTTATGTGAGATGTAAAAAAAAAAAACCAGCTAAAAAGGAGATGTTGGCTAGGATTAAATTTAGAGACCAGATCCCATGCCTTTCTTCCCTATAGTCTAGGTGAATTTAGGCAAACAATCTAGAAGAAAAACTGTGAATGGGTGTTTTTATACAAAGTATTGGGCTTCCTTAGTGCGACTGAAGCTTTCCTGGAAAGAGAGAAATGGCAAGACAAAGTGGGAGGCTATAATGAGAAGGGGAGAGGAATGTACCTTAGCACAAAGAGAATATGTAAAGCACTGGCTAGAGTGAGGCTTTTGCAGCACACGAGGCAAGCTAGAGCTATTTTCATTGCTCAGCTGCTTTTTCTCCAGCATCTTCTCCCCAGCCAGGCCTAGTTTGACTTGGGGTTTTTTTATTAACGTCTCAATCAAAAGACTAGAACTGATCTGACCCACAGCTCTGGGAAAATCCAACCTCTCCATGACTTTCGATGAGAAAGAGCAAGTGAGCTGGAGATGCCTCCTGGCAGTTCACCACCACGTGTAAATTAAGCTGCAGAGTCTCCAGCAAATGCTAATCTAGTGCAAGCCAAACCTATCCCCTCTCTCTTAACACCTTGCGCAGGAACTGTGCCTCTGCAAATTCACTGCTCTGGCTTTCCTGCCAGCCAGGCACTCCACCACACATGTTTTTTAATTTTATTTTTTTTTTAAACATGAGTGACCTGAGCAGGACAGACCGCTGCCGCAGCAGTGAATGGCATCAGGCTGATTCTTGTGTCGCTTGGCACCGCAAGCCGGGTATCACTCTGCCAAGAGCATCGCATCCCAGCCTCTGCCAGGGTTCAGGTGAAGGATGCAGCCTGCAGCAGCAGTGATGCCCAGGACCTTCACCCACAGTATGGCTGGAAACACTCAGTGATGTCCCAGCTGGCAGCAATAACTGGAATTATCGGCTCAAGGGCTGTCAGCTGTCCTCAGTCTCTGTAACACTCAACAATCCCAGCTCCTGCCAGCGCTGTGTGACACGACCCCTTTGTTCCAGCAATCAGCTGTGTGTCACCCAGCTGGGGCAGCCCGTGCACAGGCTCTGCCCAGCGCCACAGCAGGTGGTGGGGCAGGGTTCAGCCCTGCAGCCCCCGGGTGCTGCTGAGGGCTGAATCTGGGCTCATCCAACAACACAGCCGCCTCTGCTGCTCTCCCTTCTTGCTCCACTTTCCCTTCTGCTCTGCCATGCCACAAAGTGCGAGAGCAGCAGGTAGGAAGCAATGGTTTATCATAATTACCTGTAAATGATGGTGCCACTGCAGCAAGGACTTCTAGTTTTTCCTTCCTTTCTGTTTTCTTTCTGTGTATTTTTCTTACTTTCAGGCAAGAGCCACCTTTGACGCTAACGTGGGCTGATGTTCTCAACATCTGTCAGTGGTGGTTTAACCAGCACTGCTCTCCTGCCGTTACACAATGGTACAAACCTGCAGAGCTTTAATGCTTTTCAAGGCATCTGGCTTAATCCAAGCTCTGATTTCAACCAGGAGGCTCCACTGACACAGCTTCATGACTTGAGCAATGACAGGAAAACACAAAGCTTGAATGCCAGCCCTGGCATTCAGTGCTCCTGGCCAGGTACAGGGATGGGCTGTGGGTCCATAGTGCTTCCCCCTGGGCTGGTCTCCATCTCTCCTCCAGAGCAGCAGGATGCTATGCTATGCTTAGCAACCCACTGGGGACTGTCACTGCAAAATCACCAGCACTGAGCTCTGGTGCACCAGGATTGTCCTGCAAAGGCACTATGGAGCAATCCTGTGGATCGTTACAGCCTTGGAAATGGTTCACTCTTAACCCATCCCTCTTTCAGCTTGGGGGAATGGCAGTTGCCTCTCGCATTGAGGAGAGTTTCGGTACAAGCATCTTCTCTGGGCACAAAATCGACCTGCTGGATTTTGTGCTCTCGCTGGGTTTTCACCAAGTTACAGCACTGAAAGCTGGTTTTGCTTTTGATCTCCAGAACAGGGGGAGCATTAATGTGTTGTAGTTTTATTTATGGCACCTATTGCCATTTCATATATTCCATGTAACTTCTCTGGCTGCAGATTTTTTCCATCCTGGGACATCATGGCAGCAAAGTGATTTTCTCCAGAGGCACAAACTCAATAGTTCAGACAGGCCCTGCATGTTTCTACCTTCACAGCAAACAAAACTTAGCAATTTATGCTTGTATTTAATGGGTTTTCTCAAGTAGCCCAGAGCAAAAGTAAACACCCCAAAGAAACCAAACACATGAAAACCCTAAAGAAGAAGTTGTTTTTCTCCTTCAGAGAGAATCCAATATGCTTTTTTTTTTCGAGATGCATAACTAAGAGAGTTCTGAAGCACTAAAATTACATCTTGTAAGGTGCAGGCTGTCATGCTTAGAGGTACCCCTGGAATTGCTATGCGACAAAGCTGAATGCAGAAAGCAAAACGTGCCATCTTTGGCCCCTGCATTGGGACTTAATGTTCTCATTCTGACTAATTATTAATATGTTAATTTGACAGAGATGTTCCTCTTTGCAGAAAATTTTCTGTACTGTGCTTGGCTTTTTGTCAGCTGCTCCTTAGCTTGGCAAATTTTTCTTTTTTTCCATTTCCTCGGCTCAGGAAGGGCAGAATCGTGGGCTGCACCCAGAGGACCTTTCACTGAGCATCCCCGGGGTGGGGAACAGACTACTCAAGTTGGGTGAGCATTGTGTTGGTGCTGACTGCCGGTGTGACCCTGGGGAAATCCCTTAGCATAGCTGAGCCATGGTCCCAGCCCTGCAAAAGGCAGGTGCTGCACTGCAGCCCTGAGACTGGGGACTGCTGTGGTTGTGCCATTGCCTGTGAACCCAGAGAGAAAAGATGCACTGACTGTGCTATTTTAAAGGCAAAAACTTCACCCGGGTGGCTGAACAGGGAAGGACCATGACCTGGTAGTGGTGTACCTCCACCATGGGTGGTCTCCTGCCTATGCAGGTGTGTGCACTGAAGACTCACAGAATCGTAGAATGGTTTACATTGGAAGGGATCTTAACGATTATCCAGTTCCAACCCCCCTGCCGTGGGCAAGGACCCCTCCCACTAGACCAGGTTGCTCCAAGCCATATCCAACCTAGCCTTGAACACCCCCAGGGATGGAGCAGCCACAGCTTCTCTGGACAACCTGGGCCAGTGTCACACCACCCTCACAAGAAAGACTTTCTTCCTGAGATCTAATCTAAATCTCCCCTCTTTCAGGTTAAAACCGTTCCCCCTTGTCCTATGGCTCCACTCCCTGATCAAGAGTCCCTCCCCATCTTTCCTGGAGCCCCTTTCAGCTACTGGAAGGGGCTCTAAGGTCTCTCTGGAGCCTTCTCCGGGTTGAACAACCCCAACTCGCTCAGCCTGTCCTCACAGCAGAGCGGCTCCAGCCCTTGCATCATCTTCGTGGCCTCCTCTGGACCTGCTCCAAGAGGTCCATGTCCTTCTTATGCTGGGACCCCCAGAGCTGGAGGCAGCCCTGCTGGCCACACTGCTGGGGATGCAGGGGGCTTTCTGGGCTGCCAGTGCACACTGTTGGCTCATGTTGAGCGTCTCATCCACCAACACTTCCAAGTCCCTCTCCTCAGGGTTGCTTTCAATGACTTAGCCATCCAGCCTGTAGTTGTGCTTGGGATTGTCCCCACCCACGGTGCAGGGCTTGGGGGTCTTTGGGACTGCAGTGCTAATTCACATCCAAACATCTACTGGGGGCTCCCAGAAAGAAGCCAGGGTTGGAAAGGTGCCTCCCTTCAGCCTCCATCTCCCCAGGAGCTGAAGCAGCTCCACTGCGGGCCAGACCCCAGCCCGGAGCTGTTCTTTGCTGCAATCTGTCGTGGTTTGGGCCAGATTGGCCCAATCCGGTGGAAGGACAGATGCTCGCTCCCTCTTGCTCCGCTCCCGAAGGGAGGCAAGAGAGAGAGAGAAAAAGAGACTTAAGAGTTTAGAAGGAACTAAACTACTTTAATGAAATATTAATAATAAAATAATAAAAAGAAAATAATGAAATATATA